>JAAAKB020260688.1:0-10129 GCA_010014835.2 Apostichopus leukothele
GCTTTCTTATTCATTTTGAGACTATAAATTACCGGTTATTTAATGAAGTCTACACGGACGGTGCTAATACTTTTGAATTTTGAACAAACAAAACTCCCGGGCTGAACCTCGATATCAGCAATACAAATTTTAAACAATAAAGAAATCAATATTTTTGTTCAATCGGAGAAACGCTTTAATTTTTCGTTTGAAACCATTGGTGTTCAAAGCGTTCACAATCACAGAATTTATATCAACATTGAAAGAAGAAAAACCCAATATGTTACAATTTAATATCAGTATTTCACAGCTAATATTGATATGTTACACTTGCTGATGCTGTAATTTCCTGAGACACTGATATACTTTTCTTGAACACACACGTATGGCGTTCCATAATTTACTCAGTTATTTTTTGAGAGATTTAGTCAAGATCATTGCAATGATTGGTAGCAAAAGAAACCTTAAACGTAATAGCTTAACAAACGGTTTCTTATTCATATTGAATATCTGTGACATAAAGTGAGTGCCGGTTATGTATAATGTAAACGTACGAAGAATCTTAACATCAAGAATCTGTACAGTGTTGCCCGCCTCGGTTTTACAAGCATATTTTCCAACATCTTCCATAGTGAAATTTTGAATCCAAAGGTTTGTTCCATTGATGCCACCCTGAGGCAAAGAAGACAAAAGAATATATATAATAAAAGAAGAAAAAAAAAGGAAACGAATAGAAGGTATTAAAATACACCAACATTTACGTGGTCTATTTTGCGCAACCACCTTTTTCTAAACTGGGTGGTGGTGGGCAAACATGTTAAGTCGTCAAATGAAGAGGTCTCAGAGGGTCCCTCCCCGTTTGAGTAATTAATATGTAGAATGTAGGGTTTGTAATGCAAAATGGTGCTATACTTTGCCAATTTTGAAACAACTTTGAAGACGTGTCTCGACTGTTTAGGTTGTTCCGCCTACACATATATTAATATTTATATTATATCAGCCCCGTTAGAGGAGGGGAGGTGCTGAGTTCCTCTGATTTTCATGCTGGTTTGGGGCGTGGTTTATATGAAATGCTAATTATAGATGTATCTGTTTCGTAAATAATTAGAAAAATACACAATGATCAATCTTGTAAATGAAAAGTAGTATGACCCTATCAGAGGTATTATTAAACAGAAGCAAATTATTACATTAGTCATAAACAATTCACTTACATGCCAGCTTTTCTTTGTTCTAAAGGATTCAATCACGCAGCCTTTGTGTTAATGCATTTACTTATATGGCTGTTTCCTTTCTTTTTGTTTTCTCATTTATCACACTGAATGTAAATAACGAAGAACAAAGATAAAAAAAATCTAATTTTGATGGTCAATTTTGGGAGAATTTAACAATTAAACCTTCACCGATGTTGTACAAACTATACAATATACAATCGATAGAACCATGGAGCTACCATTTAGACCAGGGGTGGGCAACCTACGGCCCGCGGGCCACATATGGCTCGCCAGTGATTTTTTGTGGCCCGTGAGATGTCGCAAGAAAAAGAAAATAAAAAAAATCTATTTTACATCATCACAAAAAACGAGCTAGCTGCTTAGAATATATCTACACTAATGATGCTGTCAGGTAGGCCTATTATCCCCATTAATCATCAACTGTACTGTATTGACAATATGTTTTTGTGAATACAGATTAATTACGCACACCAATTGCGTGAAAGTCTTCGGAATCAAAGGTTTGAAATCAACAGCAGGTCGTTGGTTATAGGTGCGGCCCAGTCAATTTTTCACTCCTTATATCTGGCCCATTCATTCCAAAAGGTTGCCCACCCCTGATTTAGACCAAATTGAGACATCCTCCTATATACAAAGGTGTTATTATAATCCAAAACAGACAACTATATAGTGATTTATATTAAAGATTCCCATTGAGACAGAACATTTCGTCGCCCAAACTTATATGTTATTAAGCTCAACAGAACAGGAGCGAAGTTTTTAAAAGTTTGGCAATTTCTTTCATCATTTGTTACACAATAGTAAATCAAACTGATGAACAGAAAAGCAAATTGGCGGAATATTTCATTCTGCATTGAGCCATCCTTTAAGACATTTTGAAGAGAAAAAATGTAGTACTGAAACAAAAATTACTCCTAGTTTTTCGAATGTTGTTGTTGACGAAGAGCCATCGATAGTACAGGAAAGATCCATCTCGTCACCTTCTCTGACCAACACAGTAGCATGCTCCAGATTCCGCATGGTAATTTCGTCTCTGATGGATACTTTATACCGACAAGAAAAATGATCAAATAAACCTGTTAAATACAGGATTTGGCTGAATAAAGTTACAAACTATGTAAAGAGTTGCTGAAGGTTTTACTTGCGTTCATATATATTATTTATGCTTTGTTTTTGTTTTTTAACAAATAATTAGAAAAAATCTGGCAAATTGCAATACCAAGTAAACGATTATTTGTTCAGATATTATGTTTAACAATTTGCAACAAAATGACAAATTCCTTGAATCTTATAAGTAAGGAATTCAACTTTTTACTGCCAAGCAACAGAATGATTCTTAATCGATGTCATCAATTTAACAATTCACAGGAAACTGAGAATTGACCATTTAGTATTTTCCACCAATTCAACATTTTCCAACAAAATGCTGACTTACCCTCAAGAAAGTCATCAGTTCAACAATATTTAAGCAAACTGATGAATTCATCATCGAATAAATCTCTTGGAATCAACATTTGGCAAGAAAATGAATTGTTACGCTCGCATCAACATGTCATCATTTCAGCATTTTGTAAAAACATCATGAATGACAGCAAAATTGCAGAGAAACATCTTAACATTCCGACGGCAGCTTAACGTTTCAATATAACAGATAGAAAACATTGAGCTTTCTTCTTTTCTTACCTGAAGAATTCCTGTGGCACGCCGGCTGCTTGTTATCTGTATAGGTCCATATTGCATCCCTACAGAACATCTTTTCGTTACCGATTCTTTCAAATCCTATGTTACAGGACACCGTTAAGACACCGGTTAAATTTTCCAGTGTTTCGTAAGTTCTTTCAATCAACACAGAATGCAACACAGAGGGAAGAAGCATTTCACAGTTATCTAAAGAAAACATGGATAAGTGGTTGAAATCGAATAAGAATAAAAACTTTAGGATTTTTGTTTATTTGTTTAGAAGCAAAATGCATACAATTTTGATCCATTTATCACTTTTTTGACAATGAAATTTGGTTGAATTGTTGTAACTTTCCTTTGCTTTGGGATAGAATTCTCCCAAATCAGGGAATATTGACCAAACTTTATCATTATGTCCTTACCGGATTTCACTTCCTTTTTTCCTTCAGTTTGTCTTTGCTCTTTAGTTTGATCGATTACATTGTCTAATGGCCTAAAAGTTGTATTTCGCTTTACGTTCTTCAATCTGCATTTAAAACCTGTGTGTTACCTCATTCTTATGCTATTGTATATTAACATTCTGGTAAAATGGACATGCTAGTATGGCAATACCAATTAAACCTACTTGTAGTCAAAATAGTTTCGTTTTTGCGATTGTATATAAACAATAGCAACACTCATTACTGAAACAATTAGGATGATTAGTAAGTTACCTATCAAACACGCTGGTTTTGGTCCAGACCAAGTACCGTTCGTTCTGCACCCTATTGTTGAGGCACCAGAGATGTGGTAACCCTCGTTGCATTCGAAGTTGACAAAGTCCCCTACCAGCATGTTACCGTCACTAGGGTGTCTATAACCGTTGCTTATCTGACCTAAGTCTTGACACCAGGCTGGAAGGATATGTTATCAATTAGTTCGGATTCATTCAAATGATCTTAACCTATGTAATATTTATTTATTAAATACTCAGTGTTATTCAAAGTGTTGTTGCTTGGTTACCCCAAACTTTTACCTTCATCATTTTGGCGATCCTCCAGTGACGGATGTTGTTGCCTGTGGAACTGGGCTACTTGGAGGAGGTTTCTCCGTCTCCCCCCCCCCCCCCCCTGTGAGAATGTGTCATATGGTAAGAGTTGCTTAGTTGCAAACAGTTTTTTTTTAAATTTGCAACATTAGAGTATTTTATGCCTAAACCTATGTCCACCTTTTATCCACAAAATGAATATTACCAATCTGCTCTTTTTCTACTTCCCATTATTTTGGTGAGCCTCCACACAGTTCGGCGATGCTAAAAAGGGTCACCATCCCTTCCGTGAATATCAGAGTATTTCATGACACGCTGTGACACCGAGTATGGGAGGATGTCTTCAATTTATTCTGTGCTTTTCGTGCCATGTATCGGAGCATTTGTACAGTTGTACTGACAGGGTGAGTAATATCCTATATCATGATTCAATTAGATTGAGGTTAGAAACTGCACATGCTCTCAATAAGACGACACCTTCCCGATGGATTAGCCAAGCAAAATTGGTCCCAACCGACTGACTGTAGCATTAAATCTATAAAGAGCTTATCACATTAAGAAAGTGGCAGGGAGTCAGCGACTGATCAAATTGTTATATATATACTGTGTCCTTAAACTTAATGGAATGTTTAAATTGTTGCGATAAAAGCAATAACATTTGTTGACCTGTGAGTCTTCAGATAAATAATGACAGCAATGTATTAGTGTTCAAGTTGTGATGTACGTGCACAGTCAAAATTTAATACTCTAGCCATGTTTATGTTTCGATAGAACTCATGCCTGAATGTGATACAAAGCAACTGCTTTTAAATAAAAAGTAAAACATTCCAGATTCCAAGTATATGCAAATGTTTTTTGAGCTTGATTAGAGATGTAAATTTTTAAATATTTCCAATGGTTCAACGAAATAATTATTAATGCAACTGTATTAACCCTGTTAATACTGTTTAGGCTAAACTGATTACTTTACGTATCGGTTAAAGTTTGCTTTTGTGTATATCTTCTAAATTCTTTACATTGTAAGACTATGCCATTTGTGAGGTAATGATGACATCACATATAAATCACGGCCAAGCAGTTTAAAACTTATAAATAACTTTTCAACTATCTTTAAAAACGAAGACAGTTTGCGTCAGAAACGTTTTACTCCAAGCACTCAACAAAGGTCGGTTGGAATTTTTGCAATGTTATAGCGGCATGTGACAAAAAATCATAGAATTAAAAATAACTTTCAATCCTTTCCATGATTTGGTTTACCATTAAGGTCACCCTTACCGTGAATTTGTTTAACAGTTTGGAATGTCAGATTATTTTTGAAATTTTTTGAATTTTTCCTTCTTGTGAAAAACACTCCAGTTATTTATATCACTAATGTTGATACGTTTTGAGGAGTTTTTCGGAGGGGTTTATTTAGACCTTTAGGAGGAGATATGTTAACAAAGAGGAATGTGTTTACATTATATGTATGAGGTGATTGAAATATAGCATTAGATGGTATGCAAGATTTTGGAAGTTTTGAAACATTCACTTCCTTTTATTTAATATTCACAGGCGCGCGGAAGCGTGAGACATACCTCCAGAAATATGACATATCGTCCAGCATCACCCAAATCAAAGACATGGTTATATATTGCCTATATTTGCATCTTCCATGCAAACCAAATAGAACCTTTTTGGATGGGAGATATGATATCGGAAAGGATTCTATAAGGTGAGGGGGGATACGATGTATTTTTCTCAATCAGTCTTATACCAGCCTATACGAAAATTATATGATGGTGTGGGGGCGAGTCGGAGAGATGACAGAGTGAGATTGGGGAAGGGGAAGGGGAGGGTGAAGGGGAATTAGAAAACAGAGCAGTCGGAAACTATAGACATTGCGATACTTCTGCAGGTCATAATTTCCATAGTGTAAAAACACCAGGTAACATTGCATGACATATAACAAGGTTCCTCACCACGAACTTCAAGGGATATATTAACGAATTTGCCCGAGTCTCCTCGGACTACACACGAATAGTTGCCAGACATGGACCTCCGTAGGGGCTGCAGGCTAAATTTGTACCAGTCGTTTCCTGAAAGAGAAAGAGAGGTTATTGCATACCATTGATGGCGAACAATGTGCAAATTCATCAGATGTTATATTGCTGTTCCTATATTACTATTATTTTGTTTTTGGTAGGGAGGGGGCATGCAAATAAACCCCCCTCGTAGCTACGTGTTGAAGGGTATAATCCTTCCGCCACCCTTACAAACAGATGGTTGGAAATAATGGTGGCAACTGTTAGCTCGCTGAATATTTCAACCCGCGATGTTGCTGACCTTCAAATGCAAAAAAAAAATGGGAGCAAGTCGCTGAATTGAAACTCTTCCAGCCGAATATGTACCCACCTGGTTCTCTCGTTCCAGATAGGTGATTGCTTCCTAAGTTGAAATACCACCTAGGTCTTTTATACGTAGGTACTTTACAAGACATTTCGAGGAATCTATCTCCTTCGTAGGCTATAACTATTTCGTTTATCATGGTAAAGTTATTAGATACACGAATCTGGTAATCGTGTTGACCACTTGTATCTGAGGAAATTAAAAAAAAAAAAAAACAAGTAGCAAAATATGAATGTATTGTCCCTCTATTTTCGTTCAGGTTTTACAGAAACACTTGTTCAACACCTTTAGTGGTAAAGCTATCAATTATAGTAAGTTACTTTCTTAAAGCGTTCTCAATAAAGAGAGAGCCACAGCCGTCGGTAAATGGATGTGTTAGGGGAAGTATTTATGTTCAGACATTTCTCTTTTTAGTAACACCAGCGCTAAAACGGATTAAAATATAGGAGTTTACTTTAAAATAAAAAAGACAAGAGACTTGTCCACTCATGTCTTACCCAGAATACACTTTGGAAAGTCCCCCTCCGTCCATTGTCCATCTTGACAAACGAATCTGTTCGTACCTATCATCCTGTAACCTTCTTTACACACATAAATGACGTAACCGCCATGGTGTCGGTGATGCGACGAATTTACTCTAGTGGCATCTCTTGGTGTAGGTTGAAGTTCCCTGCACTTGACTAATATGATGGCGAAGAAGATGTTTGAGGGAGGGGAAGGTTTGTGGCAAAGGTAAATAGAAAGGAAAGGAAGGAAAGAAAAAACTTGTTAATAAGTAATTGACGCATGATGTGAAGTTCGGGTTCAATTAACACGATGAACCGATTGTGAGCACAAGCAAATGAATGAAACACGAATCAGATCTCCTTCTCTCGTCTTTTGTCCCCCTCCAACAAATTAATCTCATTGCTTACATTTGCAAGAAGGCTCTGTTCCACTCAATCGGTTTTCGTGTGAGCAACTCCTGACAGCGTCACCATCCAGGGTCGTCGTGGAACGATCGGTACATTTATATTGTACAGTCTCGTTAAAACCTAAGTAATCTCTATCCGGTTCTTCAAAGTATCTTAGCCGTCCAGTTGGTTGAGAAAGTGGACATCTAATTGCTACATTTGGCAAAAACAGAAAAAAGAGAAAAATAAACCCCAGAAGAGACCATCAGTTGATATTTTGAAATAGCATGAAGCTATATGATATTATGCGCTTGTAATTTGGGTTTCTACGTTACAATGTGAAGGGGAAAAAAGGTTTCAATTCGTTTAGTTGTGTGATGCCAGATGTTTAAGCAAACAACAACATCAATGTAGTAACAATTATTCCGGTCATTGCCGGTCATAGCATCCTGGAGTGTATAGCTGATTTCAATACAATGTACAGTATACATATCTGTATACGATATACATTTCAGTGATGATACCAGAACCTTTATGGGAGTCGGGCGGGCAGTGGTGAGTGAGTTGGGGCGTACCTGTACAATTTGGAACGCCTCCACATGACCACTGGCTGTCAGTTTGACATGTGCAATCGATAGGGCCTGGTGTATTTAGGATGAAACCTTCAACACAAGCGAATGTCACTACGTCGTGGACAATGTAACTACCGGTCCCACTTCGTTGGATCGTCAAATTAGTTCCAGGCACAAGTGGTGGGCAGTTGTTTGCTGTAATGAAATTATTCTCTTAAATAAATGAAAATGTTATTTTAAGATGAAAGAAAGATACAAAGAAGAATGTAAATAACATCATACTGGTAAAATTTTCTTCAAAATCTACCATTTCATTTGCAGATAACGTCATTTCAATCTTTTTTTAAAGTGTACTCTCATAGGGTGTTTTTGTTTTCTTTAATATTTGAATTAATTTCTCTGCTATAAAAGTGGATGATTAAGCTATGAATACACTATGAATACACATGAATATACAATTTCCAAAACGAGATAAAAGAATAGTTTGAAAAGTTCACTAGAAATGTCAAGATTAAATTTCCTTTCACAGGCTAAAGGAGATATCCCCTGAAATGTCTTTTTAAGTGTAATAATGCACTCGGTCGGAACAACGGCATTGCGGGCGCTTTGTAGGGAGGGATTCAGTGACTCACGGTCATTGCTTGTTAAGAGTAGCTCTTAAAAGTGTCAGAACAAACTTGCCTTTTTTTGGCTTATAAGTAAATTTACGGTAACACTTGCGACATCTTAAAATATATGCAAACTTGCACTACGATATATACACTCCGTCAAAAGTTCATAACTAAATAGACATATGATCATACTTTCTGAAAGTGACGAGTTTTAAAAGTCCTTGATCCCAATTCCGTTCAAATAGATAAGTATACCCATTTCCAGCCCCCCCCCCCCTTTCCACACACCCCTCCAAAAGCTTGCTCGTTGCAAATGTCAGCAGGATAAGTCTCTTTATACATTGAAAAAGCTCTAAAAAAAGCTTGACACCAAACATATAAGGCGCCACCGTCTGATGCATAGCAAAGATAAAACAAAACGATGCAGTTATATTGAAGATTCGTCTCAATTCCCTGATTGATATAACCTCACCTAAACAAGACGGATTGCTGCCGCTCCAAGTTCGATTTCCTAAACAGGTACGGGTAGATGTGCCTTGTAATGTGTAACCAGCTGTACATTCGTAATAGACAGTAGCGGAAACGGAATAATCTAGGCCGATTTGAATCAAATTTTCTGATCTTCCTGGCGGATCACAAGTTGGTACTGAAGAGGACAGAGTAGAACGTTAAAAGTGACTTATGCAAGAAAGTCAAGATTTTAAAGATATTGTAACTTTTAAACTCTGGTTGGGGAGACATTTTCAACCTTCCTATAATCACACCATATCATTATAACACCTGGCGTGTTTTAACATGGCATTGGAGGTTGATGTAGTTAACCACACCGATACAGTTCGCCTCAGAAGGGAACGGCTGTGGATGCAACGATTCTTCCCCATGGTCTCAACATCCAAGAAGGGAATGACTAAACACCATCGGTAACCTCACTCACTTTACCCATACCTCTCTTCCTCTATCTCTCTTTCCTCACACTCCTCTATTCATCGCAATTCCTGCCCATCCTCGATACTCAACTGTTATTTTCTTCCTACTTCACCATTTTCCTGCTCCCCTTTCACCTATATACTTACTATTCAACCCACATTGCTACATCCTTCTGCGCAGTTCAACTCCATATATTACATACATACAGGCCTTTCATGATATAAGCGGTTTCATCTCATTTGCTCAGTCTATGTTAACTCTATTCATTGTTCATTGGTCCAAACTTAGCTGTCTAGTGTTCAATGTGTCCTTTCTGTTTTCTGTTTCACAGTTTGCCTTTGAAGAAGATCCTGCTCGGATCGAAACGTCAAGCACTTTATACCATTTCACACTTTGAGTAGTTATGATGGCGAGCAATACTGGCAGGTTGTTTCCAAACTTAGATGGAGAGCTCTATATGTTATGAATACTCCTCTGCGTCATGTGGCTCATCGTCTGACTAAAGCTAATGATTATGTGATCTCAATATAACAAAGACTTACAAAGACACTGCCCTCTAATACGAGACCAAGAACCATCTTCGCTACAAACGATTTCCCCGTCTCCTTCAAGGCTATAACCTTCGTTACAAGTGTAAGTTACTTTAGCTACATTTCTGCTCCAGGAGGCGTGATCCATGGACGGCGGATCCTGGCAAGTTATGTTATCTGTAAAGAGAACAAAAACACCGTATACAATCTTGTTTACTTCCGGAGAGCAGCGGTATTATCACGCAACGCAGGATTTCAAAGGTGGCGGCGGTGGTTGTGCGCGTGTGTGT
>JAAAKB020260698.1:0-10128 GCA_010014835.2 Apostichopus leukothele
GGGCAATACCGGGGAGGTGTAAAATGGGGGCTGGGGGGGGGGGGGGGGGGACGATGGGGGGGGCGGTTCTAACCCTTAAAGGCTTAATGTGCTCAATTTGCTATGATATCGCTGTAAACCTCTATGTGCTATATATACCGGGTTTAGTGCAACAACACGGAAACAGATCAATCTTCCACCAGTCACGAATAAAATGCGTTATCTTTACTGACACTTGACTCGTGTAGCGCAACAACACCACCACAAGGAGTAAATCAGCCCGGGACAACATAAAATGCTCATTTAGCGGTCCGAGATAAGACACTGCAGACATTAATAGCATTTAGCGTGTAATTAAACAACAATCTGTAAGATCTTTCGCTATTTACAGGTTGTAAAACAGACGGACCTCCCGCAATCGCTAGATATCATTGGGAGTCCACGGTTGCTATAATGAATGGTTGGCATGCTGCCTTCCGTCAAAACCCCTTACTTATAATTATGTGGCGAGACTCAAATCTTTGGACGCTGTCGGAAGTATCTTCCAAGAAAGTTCGGCTTAGATCTTGGCGCATCTAGCCCGCTATAATATTGGGCCAGTTGCTCTGCGAAATAACACCCAATTTTAAGGTTAATTGCAGTAGAGGGACTACATATTAATGGAGGGAGGTGGGGGAGGGAGTGGCTTAGTAAATTCGCGTATAGTTCATTACACCTATAGGCGTGTATGACATATCTTTATCACAGAATACAGACGAATTTCATACCTGTCAAAGTAGATTTATCATAACATACACATCACTGTACGAAGCACAATATACACTGGCACTATAGCTGTGTATATAGATGCTTGGTATTCAACGTGCATGGTCGCGACCATTATAACGAAAGTGTATAATGAAATGTTTCATTTAAATATTCATATATTTATATTTGCACCATGTATACATGACGATGCCGTCACTGTCAAAATAAAATAGTAGCGTCCCAGAGAGCAATTATTTGTTACTGCTGCTGTAATGAATCTACACTTTTCAGCTATACCGTTTACACTCACACCACAAAACAGTTTACCAAGTAAGGAATTACTGTTGGCATATTATGAGGATATGACGTCATACTAATGGGCATTACAAAAGGTGAGAGGTCACTCTTTGAAAGTGTCCAGTATGATCACACTTTTGAATATTGAATTACCGAATGGTGGCTCAACGCAAAATTAGCTCTTAAATCGCTAGTTTCGAACTATTAGTAAATTTGTAGGCCTATATATACACTCTTAGGAAATAACGGGAATCACTTCTCAAAAGATACCTTTAAAATGATAACTTCAGTAACAGATGCAGGATTTCTCGAAAGAGAGGCCCAGGAGACTACTATTGTTAAATACCATTAAATACATTTGAAAACATCAGGAATAAGACATCTGTTACGCGAAGCGTGCTGGAATCTATGCGCGCTGTACCTTGTTTTGAGTAAAATTATGTTTGCATTTAATTTTTCGTGCCAATTTTTTATTTTTTAAAATAGGCCCTGATCTCCCTCGCTAAATCCGCCAACTATTTATAACTGATACAGGATTTCTCGGTAGGGAGGCCCGGGAGACTAGTATTCTTAGATACCGAAATTACTCCTGAACTTATAGATACATTTGGAAACGTCGGGAATAAGACATCTGTTTTACGCGAAGCGTGCAAAAATCTTTCCGCTCTGTACCTTGTTTTGAGCAAAATTATGTTTTGCATTTAAGTTTCGTGGCAAATATTCTTCAGAAGAGAAGGCCCGAGCAGGTCTCGCGAGAGGGTGCGTCTGGGGGGATACAACCCGGTGGCCGGGTTCAATTTAGGGGCTCGAGATAGTATGTAGAGGGGACGCGAAAATATGGGATATATGAAGAGTGCAAAAAGCGGACATTGGTCTCCAGGGCTTCCTTAATGAATCCGTCACCTGTTCTATATAGTTAGATAGATTTTAGTTACCTATATGAGTTAATATCACATGACGTGATCCCAATGACGTAACGTTACAACCCTACTACATAATAAATGCTATAGTATGCATGGGCTGACGATACGGTTGTACGTAACCGACAGGATATTTCGGGTGCGGCTTTAATAACAATATACATACATCATCGATTATTTACTTTGGTTTACCTCATTCATTGACGGTATGTCTAGCCGTGCGATAAGTTACCATGACGACGAAATACGTATATTTTACTATAGGTCTTCAGAACAGTTTGGAAAACGGCTAGCTGAAAAAGTACTGAACATAAACTACTTCAAAAGTTGTAAATTATAACACCATTTTACTTAGCAATAAACACACTAAATAACTTCTCCACGTGGAGGGGTATATGGCTACCTTCTCCCTCTCCGTAGGTCCCTTCCACAGGCCACAATCCACCACTGTAGGGTCGCTAAGCTGAAGGTGAAAATTGGGGTCACCAAGCACAAACAAGTTTGAATACCAAAATATCATCATATTTGGTGCAGCTTTTCGCATTCCCATATACATACAGTTTGAAGTCCAAACCAAGGTATGTGTGCACTAGTGCATTAGTTATACGACTCCGTCATTCGCGTCAATTCATATGAAAGACATATTTAACAAAAATCACACAAAACATGGTACTTTACACGGTTTACATATTACTTTTAAATTGTCACGATGGTTTTCGCGGATAGTATAACCGGTGTCCCTTTAATTAATTCACAAAGTTTGCATTCCGAAAAAGGAACACAATACCAACAAACAACCCCCTCATCATTTTGGTGGTTCGTATTGACTTGAGAACTGAGTAACTGTTTTGTGTATACAGAAATAATGGAAGGGGATATGAGTCATTTATCACATGCTTACGCAAAAGGAATGTGGAAGTTGATAATTGAAACAAAACCGCAGTCTTCCAAACTACCATGGAAGCGTTAAGGTGCCCAATATTATTGCCATGCAGCCAAATAAAGTTAACAAATTTTGTAGAATATGACGAAGTAATCGTTTATTTTTTTGTTTTGTTTGTAAGAATTTTGCAACTAACGTACATTCCATCATTTACTTGAAACCAGAAAGCCAGCAGGATTGGTGATTACTGGTCATACTTAACGAGAAACTATACAAGTATAGGATAAACACAGCATTTCAGAGTTTTAAATAGTGTTACTATACAAGCTGTACTGATATGGACCTAAACAGCAACTACAAGGTACTTATATACCTTAGCTTTACTTTTCCAGTTATCGTGCTTAACAGGTCTTTATATTTAGAACTCTATATTGACCCCACCTTAACTTTGATCTCCACAAAAATCGATACAGTTCTTGAACCTATACTAACGTGACTCTACATAACAGGTGTGAAATTGATCCCCTTTAAAGCTTTTGAAATTATCTTGTTTGCAAGATGACCTTTGAGACTTTCAAACAAGAAACGGATTTATTCGCTAAGATGATTTAGACAAAGTTTATTATTAATATTTTACTAATATTGCAGCTATTCGTGGTTATCGTGTTAACAACAGTTTCAAGACTTATTCATACGTTGACCTCGAATGACCTTTGACCTTCAATTTCAATAGACTTCCTCCACTCATCTACATATACTCAATAGTTCAACCAAGGAAGTGCCATTCGGATGTCACACGCGCCTGTTGGGACGCCACATGCGCCAAAATTATGTTCATGCTTTAATTTTCACAAACAAAAGGCAATGTAACACAACTGCTCCAATGTGTGAATAAAAAACAATTAAAAAATACGAGAAAAAAAAGACTAAAGTGGTAAAATATTTTCTCTGGGTTTATTTTCTGTATTTATTTTCCTCTCCTTTTTCCGTTCACGCCTTGGTCTGGGCGTAATTTTTTTTCAACAGCTTGGTGCAATGCTTAGCCGCCGTTTTTTTTGTGTTTTTTTTTACGTCATGTTTTATAATAAATTTCTTATCTATATTTCTAAGGCTACTATTGTTCAGTACTTGAAGCTATTACTCAAATTTCAGCATAATTTACAAACAATTCAGCAAACTAAAAGACTGTTGAACAATCACGTGATTATTATAATATACAGCTTTACTCAGGCTGATAGTGATGTGTCATGGTCATGATGGTTGCATTCTTGGCGTTTATATTACAAACAAATTGCTGATCGAGGTTCTGACGTTTAACGGTAAAATAATATTTCAAACTCAAACTGGTATTTTGACTGAAAATCCAGTAAATTTCAAGAGATACTACCATTTAAAAAAAAAAATACCCTTCCTTTTGCCAAACACACATCTTCCAAATATCTGACCAAGAAACAATTTTGATTAGGCCATGGAGACACCTCCCTGATTAAAGACGGAGACCATACTTTATTCCACGAATCGCAATACTTCAAATTTATCGATACCAACGAAATACACTCCATTTATTACTACTGTTACCCAATAAATGCCATGAACGGTATCATGACAAATGACGTCATGACTGGTGGGGGGGGGGGGAGGGTTACCCACAAGTTCACCCTCGAACAATTTGTTCCAATAAAATGTCGTTACGTTAAATCCTATTATCTATCAGCGGACCCTCAACTGCCCACCTCGAATTACAACATTCCAGTGCTCCAAATGTAGAACTGTTACAATCCCATAAACAATGTCAGAGAGCGCCCTCACATAAGGTGGTAATGAAAGGAAGAGAAAATTCGAAGTAATTCTCGGTGTGTGGCAAAAAATAATTAAATAATTAAATCTCTGACCACCTTCAAATCATGTTGTAAATGTAAATGTTGACATAAATTAACATGCACCTACTCCATCCACCCATGGAGCTATAAAGCTCCATGATCCACCCTATTCATAAAGCACGCTGTGTTAGAGATAGTGGTAACACGACACTTTTGTATATATAAAATTATAAATACCTCGAAAAACTGTGAAGCCATGATTCTTACATCACAATAAAATACAATACGTCACAAGTGTTTGGCCTATAAAAGGAGAAGCAAACCCAGCCATCGTCTTCAGCTAATATGGTATATATAAAGAAATCATTGGAACATATGGCTCTACTTGATTAACAAGAGCCCCCCCCCCCCCGGGCATCTTGGTTCCTTTGCTTAGTGGAATAATTAAAGTTTTGCATATCATCACCCAATATCATAATATATATGCCCACATGTACCAGCTATATTAGAAAACAACGGTATTACAGGTTTGGAAATTATCTGATTACCTGTCAGGGGAGGGGGAAGGAGAAGGGGTGCTTTCAGTTACCAACCTGTTACCATGACGACACACAGTGCAACGCGGATCTGAAACCTGTCTATACTTTCGACTCTTGTATTCTTTCCCTATTTTCAAGGAACTTTAAAGGAACTTTAAAGGTGAACCGTAAACAGTGTCGACACTGAAATCAATACCAGTAAGAGATCATTTTTCTTTAAAAACAAACAACAACTTATGATTCAGCATTTGTAAACCCGATCCCAACAACCTGTCAATGAAGTAAACATTGTAATAAATACAGAAAATCAATCAATTCAGCAATATGTGGCACGAGGGGGTCATATTTAGACTTGTTCAAGTCTTTGCGTTGTGTATGAAGGAACAGCTACACTGTGAGATCTCCAAAGTGGAATACAATTTTTTTTTTTGCTGTTTGGAGATGTTGTCCATTACAAGCATCTCTATCACACAATACCGATGATGACGGTTGCATTTGTTTCTCGCTCAGTGCCAAAATGATTGTATAAGTAAACAATTTCATAATCTGGAATTAAGATATAAATTTGTTATTTGGAAATAAACATGCTACTCATGAATATGTATCAGCATGAGTGTACCAAGACAATAGAATTAATCTTTTTAAGGCTTACATTTCATATTCTTGCTTTCAGAAAAGTCATCGAACAAGAAAATAGTAAACTAAAACCGTTTATATCCGACACCATGTGAAACAATTGGGTTTAAAAAAGATTGTTAATGCATTACAAGCCAATATTATTAGTCAATGACTCAATGATATGATAACGTCAACATTAAATGCGACTTCAACGGTAATTGTTAAAGAATGAAGTTAAAAAAAAGTGACTTGTGACTTGGGCTAACTACGGTGGCCCACGAGTGACATTTGAAATTAAATTGTCGCGATTTTTTTTTCTTCAACATTTTATCTCGAAATTTGTATTTCAAACATTCGGATACAAACGTCAAAATATGGGATAAAATATCTGTTTAATTTTACTGCACCTTACATGGGCCATGGTAGTATTACAACCGACATCGTTCAACATTACAAATGTTGTAAACGATCAAAATGATACGGTGTCAAAAAAGTGTGTGCAAAATGCAATTCTGATTGACTTATCATTTGCAACTCAGTCATTATCACGTTTAGATTAGTTATGCAGAAAGGGAACATTCGTTAAAGAAAATATTCTATATATAACAATGTTTCCCGCTTCGACGAATCCTGACGGAACAAGGATATATGATGAGTAATCGTCACATCAGCAATTTAACGCCAAAACATTCTAGCAGGGTAAACATATTGTGAAAATTCTGTTCAACGGCACACATTCACATGATAATATTAATATTACGTACTCTGCGGATCTAAGTAATTAAAAAAAATCCCCCAAATCTTGAAAGGAATTAAGTGGGTTAACTGATTAATTAATGTCTCAGTGATAGAAGTCAACAAATGTTGTATTGCAAACAATAAGAATGCTTGTAACTTGTTAGGAGACAGGAATTCCTTTTTGAGCTTACTAACACAATTTATATCCAATCTGAATGCTCTATGGGATGTACATATAGCAAGCGCATGCATACTTTGCTACATATTGCAATATATACTAAAACCTGCGTGTTGCCTAGCACTGCATATAAACTAATATCATGCTACCAAGCCTAAGCCTCGTCAACCATCTGAGAATATAATTACATACACCAAAAGTAGTGAAAATACCCTTCCACAATATCCTTCTTTCGGACCTTTAGGCTACAGTGAAATCTATTCAATTGCACCAAACCATGAAAATGATGGGTTTGTATGAAAACTCTGTGTAAAGTTTCCTTTTCCAAAATATATGTTACATAAAATCATATTCCCAGTGTATTAAACCGGTGAGGTTATACAGGGAGCCAATAACGTCTGGTTTAAAAAAGGTTTCAAATTCCTTTTAAGAAAGAGAAACGTCATTGTTCCAAATCACACTCGAAAGATGGACGATAAAATCTTGGGACAATGCGATTCGGAGAAGAGAATTAATTAATCCATTCAAAATTTCTCAAGTTCCGATTGATGTTCACAGTTAAAACAATAAAGCTGATGGTTATTAATTAAGTTTCCTTTTCCTTCTTTACTTTAGAAGTGTCGATAGGT
The DNA here is from genome assembly GCA_010014835.2 of Apostichopus leukothele. Taxonomy (NCBI): domain Eukaryota; kingdom Metazoa; phylum Echinodermata; class Holothuroidea; order Aspidochirotida; family Stichopodidae; genus Apostichopus; species Apostichopus leukothele. Next base: position 7,349 of record JAAAKB020260698.1, read on the forward strand.
AAAGCAAGAATCGTTTCAATCTCGTTCTGCATGAATGCCCAAGGGGTATTGGTTCCAACCAAGGGACATTTTTGCCCACTGGGACAGTAAACATCCGATCCACGACCCTGTTTGGTGATGCTGTTCCTAGAACAGGGGAAACAAAACTTGTGGCTACTTACAGATGGACATTGCACAAAATGAGTGTCCTCCAACCTCTCGTGACAAATTGTACAGCGAAGAATATTTTGTATCTGGTGCAGCGATTCTGGAAGTCCAATCCCTGTCGCTACGATTGGGTGATTCTGCTCGCTGTGGTGTAGAGGGCCTTGTATCGAGATAGACCCAGCGGCCCCTCCAACTGCAAATGCGAGTTCCTTGCTGCGATACATGGCCCTACGGTGGGCCTGAACTGAAGACGGTGAGGTAGGACTTCGTTGAATTGTCTTCTCCCCTGCTGATGACGAACTGATCGACGTGCGCACAGTGGGCGTCGCAGCGGAAGTGGGCTCACTCTTGGAGGGTGACCCAGCAGAGATAGGTGTCCCGACATTATCGGTCACACTCATTAAAGCTGCCATTGGGGATGGGCCACCTGGTTTGGAGCTCGTCCCTGACTCAGTTGGAGAGTTTGTGTTTGGGGAGGAGGCAGAGGAACCCGAGGGTCGGGAACTGCTCCCACCGCTGATATTACCGGACACTGCCGTTGCTAAAGTGTGTGTCAGTGCCTCCGTCTGGTTTTGAAGCCATTGCTGACGTTGCTGTTGCTCATCGGATAATTTTGAACTAGTTTCACCGTCTGGCTCGGGTGAGGTTTTCCTCTTTTTATGTTTCGAATGAGATTTAGAATTCGAGGAAGTCAGTGTAGGTAGAATAGGGTAACTAGCATCAATGTATGGCTGAGGTAACATTTCAACATTGACAAACTCTTTAAAGGTTCGCGTGGCATCTGGGAGCAAATCCCCGAGAGGTCTCCAATCTCCTGAACCATGTTTGATCTCATATTCCAAGTATTTCAAACCAGCTGGATTATTTGTCTTTCCTATGTCTCTGTGACTGTCCTTCAACATGCGATTAGCGACACTGGCAGCGCTGGAGAACACGTGCGTGGAGCCGAGCGGGTACTCTATAAATATCTTAAGTTCGTAACCCAGTTCAGATTTAACGGCGGCATCAAATGCAAATACTCTTCCTCGAAGACTCACATCCCTTTTACATCGAATTTCAAAAGGTGTGCAGGTGGAGAGCGTGGCCAGAGTTTGGCGCACCATACTGGGTCTCTGATTATAGGGATCGTCCACTCCGGGGGTGACACGTCGTTCTGAACCGCTGTCGTCTTTAAAACTTTTGTCATCCCTATCGCGATCCGAATACAATCGCTTTCCTCCACTACTACCACCGCCTAAGCTGGAAGGTGGGGCTGTATGGAAACCCGTAGGTCTTGGCGGGTAATGAGTCATCCCCACCAATGAGCTGGTCATCGGGTGAAGCAAATTTGGAGACATACTGACAGCAACGGACGAAAGTGATCTCGAACTTTCTTGGTCATCCCCATTAGAACTAAACAAACCCTTATGTCCAGTATAATCGTGCAAGCTCCTTGGCCGCGTGGGTTCGTGCAGTGTGAATCGTTCAGATACGCCGACGGATGGCACTCGCGGAGATGGTTCGACGTGGTTAACATTATTCCCGTCAACCATTCGAGGTGGCACGACGGTGACCGCTTGTGGTCCATGTGATGGTATTGGCGTTAATTGATTACCCTTCGTGAGTGATAGATGCGATTGGTGGTGGAATATCTTAGAATCTTGCTCACCCAAAATATGTCGTTTCATCTGCCTTGCATTTTCGATGACAGCTTCAATACGGTCTGCGCCTTCATAATTGACGCATCCTCTACAAACAGGTTCGGAGAAGTCGTGTAACATAGCCCACGGTCTTCGAAGATAATCACACAGGTAGCAATGCTGCCGCTGCATTCTGTACGTTGCCAACGACATGCTGACGGTTAGGAAACACGTGTAGTCTCTCTCTAGTTAGAGACGCCTATTCACAACGGAATTATATTAGTATCACAGATGACATTCCCACAAGTTCAACAGTAAACATTCAAATGCAATGTTACACCCGTAATACCGTACTGGAAAAACAGTGCGCGATAGTCACAGTAATAGTAATTGAAGTCTGTTCAACTTCCTCTCTAATCCGAACAAATTAACATGCCCACAAGAAGCAGTAGAGATACACAGTCAGTGCTTGAAATAATCACAGGGTGATATATATATTGATAAATGTAACAAGCGTGTAAAGTCTCCGCGGATTTGGCAATCAGCATAGAACTAAGTAAACCACTAAAACTTCACGCCAAACTTCTTCTGTACGACTCGATACGCCATGCGATATTAAAATAGACTTTACCGTGTGGCTCCAACGTTTCGATTGATATCAATATACCCACCGCACTACTCTCAATCATTCCGAGGACGGGAAATTGTATAAACAGACGCATGCGCTATGTCCGCTGTTCGTGATTACTCATGTCTGCGATAGATTGACACTCGCTGAAGGTAACGGTTACACTGTTGGTATGACGTCACACAGTGCCATACCAACGGATACAGCACACAGACTGGCAGTCGAGGATTGAATGGAAGGACAGGAAACAGTCAGCGATAATTTTCGAAGTTTGCCAGGTCGTGCTTTGTACCAAAGAACAGCTCACTGAGCTGAGTCATAGTGAGCAGAACAAGTCTTTATCTAGTAATCAGGAACTTGATTCCAACTAAAGCATACATAAATAT
>JAAAKB020260709.1:0-10126 GCA_010014835.2 Apostichopus leukothele
TGGATGGATGGATGGATGGATGGATGGATGGATGGATGGATGGATGGATGGATGGATGGATGGATGGATGGATGGATTTATTTATTTTGTCCATAAGAATATGCAAATTTTTATCCCTGTAGCAAAACATACAAATTCTTACAAATACAAAAATGCAAAACAGTCTAGAATAAAAAAACAAGAATATAAAACTCAAGACAACCCACCGAACGAACAGAACTGGGTAAAAAACGAATCAATATTGTACTTGTATAAGATCTTATCTGAGGAACATATATATTGTCATTAGAAAGTAAAGAAGTGTTTCTCACATAGCAGTCAGCTCCATAGCCCTCGATGTATCCAGTGCAGAAAGAGTCTTCTTGGCCATGGATATCAGAATATCTACGACGCCTACAGAATTCAGAGGATACCACAGGTTCCCTGCTCACAGAAAGCGTAGCACCACCTGAATCAGATGAAGCAAAGCAAGTCGTAAATCAATTTAACAAACCAGGCATGCAACCGAAAGGTAAGCTTTGAAACAAGTAAGTGACAATAAGTGACAACAGTAAGTGGTAATAATAATAAAGACCGAAGATTTGTTTGTATTTGGGATTAGCTGAGTTGTTAAATTGCACGGACATATTACGAAGATTAAGATCAATGCTATGTTGTGGGGAACAATTACATGAACGTTTCACCTGTTATCTTATCAGTTTGTTTCAAATGATCAGTCTTAGTTTGTGGAATACCCTATCCATTATATGAGAGATATTATCACTCACAAAGTTTGCTTTTCCTGGATCTAATGATTAAATTCTTACTCTCGTGCATTTATATGTTACCGTCACAGAAACTGTTCCTGGTTGGGCAGTCCTAGCAACATTGTTACCCAGTTTATTTCTCATATATTGGGGTGCTGGACCTAATTATTACACAGGGTTGAATATATAAAGCTAAGTTATTTCAAAACTCATCTTGTTTGTCTCAAAAGATAAAAACAAAGCGTTGTCAAAAAAAGTCAACAGGGTATATGTGACTACTGACCAGTTGGAACACCAGTATTCCAACCAAAGATGTTAACATAGGCACCAGATTCAATGCCAGAGTCATTCCTAGGAAGGCAGGCAGAAAAAATCTCAGTAGCGAATGCATCAACTGTTTCATTCAGTTTCATAAGAACTAAACCCGAATCTTCCCCATCGTTGTTGATTACACGGAATATAGCTGTTACACCGTAAGTTTTGTCTTCATTCAAACTCTCTTGAAAGTCACCAACTCCAACGTGTACTTCTAAGTTTGAATTGAGCTGCTTATTCCATCTGTAAACATTATGGGGTAGAAATAACAGTTTGTTGTCAATCGATATAAAGCATTACAAGAGGGATTATATTGCTGATCTCAAGAAAGGTAAAGCCACATTCCAAATAACAGTTCATTTATATTACCAGTAAGTGACAAGAGAAATTATATATGAAAAGACACGCATAGAATACCCAAGTAACACTTTGGAATACTCTATTGGTTTACATTCTTTTATGATTTTCATGTTATTGTTCGACTGAAAGATATGTTATTAATACCACGTTATTGACAAATATTCAATCCCTTTTAACACTTCCTCTTTCAAATCCATGATATATGGACAAGCGTACGTTAAGCCGAAAAATACTAATAGACGCAAAGTGTAATCTTAAACAGATATGTAATTACTTTCGCGGCAAAAAGTAATCTTAGCGAAAAGTTTATAATCCTTTCACGAGTTTATGTTATACCTTTTTTGACGCAAATATAATATAAACGAGATAATAACAATATTTAATGAGAAATTTAATAACGCAAAAATGTAATAACTTTTGTTCATGACCTACTTACAAACACTTTCTATAGATGGACGTCATAAGTCATGTGATTATTTTATAATCCTTATCTCCCAACTTCTAATAAAACTGTGTAAAACTGTGTTAAGGGTAATATTGCGTTCACAACTTCACACCCGGCATTGTAAAGACAATCTTGACGGCAACGGTAATCTGGCACACACTATGTATTATCAAAGATAGGGGTTGAATCCACCACACACCCATACGCTGTATTACAAGCATAGGTAGGAGGCGAGGCAGCACCCCCACCCCCCCCCCCCCCTCCACACAAAACCTGGTTACTTTTGGTCTTATTGCGGCAATTATTTCCGGCAAGTTTGCAAAAGTTCGGCGGCTTGGACAAATTTTGAGTTTTAAGTAAAGTTACGTGTAAGTGGTTTCTGTTTTAAATTATAAATAACTTAAACATGTCAAGTAAAAATAAAACGTTTAGCTCATATCTTAAGTGACTATCTTATTACATACCGGTAACCGGTTATAACAAAGCAAACTAAATTAACGTGAAACTAATAGTATTTAATAGTACCAAAATATTTCACATATCTGTTTTAAAGCAAAAAATTGCTCTGGTTTGTAATACTATCAGTCGTATTACATTATCGTTAGTTATTACATTATCAGTCACAATACTTTCTCATGTGAAACCTCGCTGAACCCTTTAGCCCCATAATAGAACACTTTGGTTACACCACTTGTATTCATGTTAATTCCAGTTAATATTCAGAGCACACATAACGATTGTATTGGTTGACAAAGGTTATTAAATTCTGTGTTATAACTTTTTTCGTTAAGGTTTTAATTACATTTTGCGTCAAATATGTATCACATAACTCGTTAAAGAATTATTACATTTTGCGCCAAAAGTTATTCCATTTTCCGTTATGGTTACATTTTGCGGCGAAGTTATGACATATCTGGTTCAGATTCTATTTTTGCGTCAATTATTAAATTTTGCAGCGTAACAAGCGTATGCCAATAGACACGTGAAAGGTTTTTACCGCGATTATCAAACGATATTTGAGTAGGTATTAACAATTGTAAGCTCGTCTGCAAAATGTCAGTACTTACTGAACAAATATGCATTAAAAAAAAACAATCTTATACAATAATCTAAGTTGTAAAGGGTAATGCCAGCTTGTAGAAAGAAATACTCCATCACAAAGTGAGTTAGATATCTTTGCAAATATCATAAACTCCGTCACGTGAGACATTGACAAGAACATCCATAGATTTATCTAGAAGGTTGCCTGAGCTATGAATGAAAATCCAAGGATATGTGACAAATTTGTTGAATTGCACTCCATCTAATTTAATGCAATACTTGCATGCATTGAAGTTAGCTCTCATGGAGCATATTAACTAGAACACATAACAACATAGATTGAGTACCTTTTAATTGCTACAACGTGTGACAGATAATTGAAAATCACATTCCTCAAAGCTTAACATAATGCCTTACATGTCATCAGATGACGTCAACACCCATCTACTGTTGATTAGAGTGCCTCCACAAAGTAACCGTAGATTCTCAGTAATTAAAACCAGGCAGCCTGTATTTGGTGAACCATTCTCCGCTCCAGCTTCGAAATCCACCTTACTTCCACCTATAAATATATGTATATGTATATATATATATATTTATATATATATATATATATATATGTAGATTTTCCAACTTATTACGTTTTCAATTATATATCTATATATATATGTGTCAAATACCAACGAAATATATGTTTGTCATGGGCACCGAGGTCAACGGTCACGTTTTTAAATGTCAAATGTATATTTTTTTACCGGTACCCAATCCTCTTAGTTACAGGCCTAGTGAAAATGAGGAGCATAACCTAGGCTATAATAAACCTAGATCTAGCTTAAGCCGCATTAGCCTGTTATTTTAGGCATGGATAAACGATAAATTCAACTAGGCTATCAAGTACAATTTTGTGCCTGGCCTGCAGTCCAGTTATGTGTGAAAACTTAGCTTAATTGACGGGCTTTGGAATTTTCAAACAAATGTAAAACAAAAAACACATGACACACAGTGTTAGAACGCCGGTAACGCGCAGCGATGGCTCTCTCAATTGTTCAATGGGAAAGTCGCAGTTTGCTGGCGATGAGATATACAACTCCGTGGATTGCCTTCTTGTTTGTATTTCGGCCACGTACATCAGAGCTGTTCATATATTTTCATACTACTTTATGTATGTCTGTACTCCTGTTGAGTTTGATTTTATCGTTGCAGTTGGAAGAGGACGAATAAGGCGCCCTATTATGAACTGAACTGCTGCGACCATTTATGACCAATTGCTGCTATTTGTGAGAAAGATGTTATTTAGCTTAATGATTTAGATTAATTAGCAGTCATCGACTATGTAGTTTACTTACTCTTATTCCACCAGGAAGCTAAGAGTCCATGTTTTGATAATTGATTATAAATAACTACTCTTTTTCTCAATTTTAGGACAGCTCAAACACACTACGTCTCGATTGTGGATAACAATATTAGTTTATATGAAGCATGTCGAAGAGGACAATTATGATGTATAAAATGTTTTTACTATATAGTTGTTTTACATACCTTACGTAGTGCACTACATGGACCAGGCAAGTAATTATATGCCACAAACATGAGTATATGAAATATGCTATAAATATTGTACCTCACACACAATATACCACATATTCTGCATAGACTACTGCACGTTCTCATAAACACTGATAGAATGAAATATTTTTAAACTGAAGTACATGCCAAGTAATTACGTATTTAACAGATGCTTCCAGACAGGTGAATTTCAGTCAAGTACCATATCTTTGTAGTTAATATACTAGCCTAGAAATAATTTTAAACTCATATTACATAAAAACCTTTTCTTTTTAATTTCCTTTCATTTCCAAGCTTCATGTATAATTTATTCAGGTGCAAAATAAATAACGGTATGATGAATAAACAAACTTCCCTTCCAAACAAGCATTCATTATGACCAAATAGCAGGAACACATTGACTTGATACTTACTTTCTGAATAATCTGCGGAATCTAGAAAGAAAAAGGAATGTCGACCCAATGAAATATTTCTGCCTCTCCCTCTTTAAAAACAGATTTGCTGAAAAACCGAGAGTTGTATATATTATTGAGTCATATTTGTACAGTACCGGGAGTATAACAGCCTATTTACAGTTGTAGAGTTTTTGAAGTAGGAACATATTTCTGTTATTGTAGTAATAACTAAATTCTTGCCCGATAGTAAATTATTGGGTTGTTAACGGAAGGCCTATTCAACTCAACAATGTCAGGTCGACAAGTAAACCAATAGATATAGAAAACAAGCGTACATGTGACATCATTATGCACGATTATTATTAATAATAATTTAATATCAACTACGGTACTTCTAAAGGAGGGTGCAACATTAACAAACAAATAGATATGAACATCTTTAAAGTTAAATGCAATAGTTGTGGTCACTTAGTATCAACATCTTTCCCCAGAGCATTCCATTACCAGTAATTGGGTAATTGTTATTATTACAAACTTGAAATGTCGTGATGGATAATTAGGTTAGTTAATCTTTCGAAGAAAAACAAAACGTTGAAAGGGAAATGATCTTACAAATAACTGACGTAATTTCAGCTCTGAATCCTTGGCATGTTTTTGAGAGATCACTAGTAAATCTCATCCACATACTCGAATGATAGAAGGAAAAGTCATCTGGCAGTGATTTTCCGCTAAACGCAGCCAGCTGAGATGTTGTACGTGGTTCTACTCCACCACCCAAGGACACATAGTCCCAGTTCTGTTCCAAGCTGAAGTTTGTAAATTTCACCAAGAATCCATACCCATCTAATGTATGGAAGTTCCAGACTTTGTCAACTTTCACAGGGTAATCTTGAGGATACATGGGGGATTCTATCACCACTTTCTCATCAGGATTAACGTATATGACGTCACCTGTAAATGAAATCAAATGGTTCTACTCAAACATCACTTCCTTTTACTACCAAGTTATCTTCATTGGTCTATTTAAACATCAAGAGCATTACGTTATAGGGTCCCAGATGCTGATTCTAACATATCCAATAAAATAATGCAAAATATATAACTGTTTGCATCTGGTGACTGGTTGTGGATTTGTGAATGCACTAATAGGCACTTCAGTAAATTTTCAGCCAAATTATATGTTTGGTAACTCATACACAGTATAGCCTTACAATAGGCTTCAAATGGAAGGTACGGAAACAAGATAGATCGTTCAGTACAAAACAAAGATGAGTGTCCATGAATGATGTGGAAATGGAATTAGTCAAAAACTTGCTGTTAAATATGTGTGCCATACAAGTCACTTCGGGTTTTCGTCAAAGGCATTTATACTTTGTTGTTCACTTTTAAATTGTCACCCAACAGGATTGTCAATATTAGCACAGCGGAAAGTGACACTTTTGTAGATCGTGACACAATTCAAGAAATGGAAAAGACAAGTGTTTCGAGGATCATTCCAGAACTGTAGCAGCAGGTATTTGCCGTTCTCTCACCCCAATATGCTGAATAAATATGACATACCACAACGGTAGAGAAAATAACAAACACAACCTTTGATATTACTTTTATGATAGACCTTTTAAATGAAGCTGTACTATAAAAATCGTTCCTAATTTACATTTATGACAGTGCAAAGACAGAAATAACAACACAGAAATCAACCGAAAACAGTTTTGAGCAGTAGCTTTGAAAGACATTCGAGAGTCTTCGTTTTAGTTTAATTGCATTTGACTGGTGTAACAGAATAAGGAATCTGGAGCAGGACTCTTCTCTTAAATAAAGGTTATGTCTAATAGCGTAATATCACTTACTAATGCCAATGTTTGGGACAGCAGACAGTTTGAAGGTAACACCCTCATTTGAAGTATATCTGCTAGAGTAATGAATCCAAATTGTGCTAGAACGTAGGAGATGGTAAGGATTGGAGTATCGTTGAAGCTCAGCTATTTGATTTTGTCCTATGCTGTCACCACCTCCAATTCTGATTGAGGAGTCATATCCAAAGTCTGTATCAACAGCTTGTAGTTGTATACCATATCCAGGAGGAGCGTTTATTAGCCATGTCATTTCAAGCGAATTGGATGCGTCAGTAGACAAGATGGTCTCTTCATTAACAACAAGTTCAATGTCATACACTGTAGAGTCATGAAAAAGTAATGAGTTCCTTTACAGGTTAAACGAGAGAAAAACGCCAAAGTGCGTGAAAGGATCGTGAGAATAAAACAATATTCTACTATATATTGCTTATATTTTATTAGACTGACCTTCACATATCTTTATCCAGATATATTTGAATGGTCTTACATTTCTTTCTTCTGCCTAATAGACGTATAGGTCAGATGTAAATGTATTTTGAGACTGATAATGAAAAAGAATTCTAAGTATCCTGGTGACATTTTCATTCAAATCCTTCATACAATATCCAACAGCTTTTCACATTGACACGTTTTGTGTCGAAAATAGCTTAAAGCAACCAGGTTTGATCCTATTGAAGAAACTCTTAGTGTTATGTGTGACACACGTTTGTGTTATGTTATTCACACAAATTCGCATCCAATTTTCTACATTTAAACTGGGATACATCAAAATATTAGTAAATTACAATAATTGACGTATTACTAACTTTGGCTTACATAAAATTTGACTGTATCATATCCAAGGAAAAACAATAAGGTAAAAAATAAGTACGAATAAATAAGGAATATTTTATATTATTACGCGATTCATTACCTAAATTTATATTATTAGAAATCCAGAACTATTAACCATTGCACTGCATAGTCATGCATAGTGATGTGGTGTGCACAATGAGTGTTCATTGACCTCAAACAGGAAGGTTCAAGGGTCTTAGTTGTTTAATAACATGATTAAAGTTTCTTATATTTTGAAGTACTCACTCTCAGGGATAACAGTTGGCAGTTCCCCACCTAATGTCAGTCAAAAGAAGCAATAATTGATGTTAATATATTAAAGTTAATATATTCAACTATGTTTTTTTTCTTCTCACGACTGATAATTTTATACTTGGTTACTATAGAATTCAATTATTGACTATTAATATATAATATCACAAAATAGTAAAATGCTGCGGCACATACAATTTTGTTTGCTAAATGTTATTGAGAAAGCAAGCAGCTCACGACTGTATGCTTTCTTAGTACATGAAAACTAAGTATTTACTCACCATCAGGAATATCAGTTGATAGGTCTGCATCTATGGTGAAAAGAGGGTTTTTGGTAAACAAACAAAGAAATATATTTTCAGACATTATTTTTAAGTTGTCTCTTCCCCATGGATTAGTACTTGCTTATCAAAGGAACAGTTAGAGTATATTGTTTCTGAAGTACGTAACTCACGAAATACACGTTAAGTTCACCTAACCATTGCTTATCTGATTGACCGGCTGAGAGGAGCAACCCTGAAAGGGTTAACCATACTGCCACGTTTTTACATCACATATCAACTTTCTCCCGAATGTCTTACATAATGTAAAAGAACCTTCCGACAATCCCCGTTAACAAACAGCATATCTCTCCAATTGTGTGACTATTGTAGTCGTTGAAAACATTTATATACTTGCTTACAGGTTGTATCAATTAACGGTTTTAGTGTGATTAAACATTTTGGTTTGAAATAATGGTAGGCACTTGGTCCTTGAAATACTTGCATTCACAGTTTCTGCCATAAAATGGAAAATTGCACACGCAAGCATAATCTAATCCAGCTGGTACAACGCAAATACCCCCATTTGCACACTGTTGAAACAGACAAGGTGAAAACCCTGAAATTTAAAAGGCCAAAAAAAGAAAGAAAAGGAAGGTATTATTCGTGAATGTACTCTCATAATATATCTAATTTTATGTGACTTATCTGATAGAAAAGAAAGCAATAATGATAACGTGTCAGTTCACTACAATCATTATTTGTGCTTACGGCAACTAAAAATGAACCTGTGCTAGTCTCAACGTACTTAACTATTGTTGCGATGACGTTGGTGATGTAAGATAATGTCTTGGCCTTTTTAGGTTTGGTGACACTTTCATACAATTTTAAATGTCACAAACTTCCATTGCTGACGGTCCCTTATTCATACAAGAAAATCAATGATTAACTTCGATTAGCTCATTCACAAGTGGCACAAATATTAACAACTTATCTACAGTCTGAGACTGTACTCTTGCTGAGAGTCGTAAACGGTAATTGCTTCCGATTTACTTAACCGCTGTGCACCTTGTACAATCTCCCAAATACAATGACGTATCATTACTCAACACAGGTAGTGTTTAGATCGTCTTGTCTTCCAAACTACATGACCTTGTATCAAAGTCACGTATTCAACTTGTATTTTGCAAATTTCTCCTTCCTTGCTTGGTTACTGCTTTGGAGATACAGATACTTCTATCCTTGATCAGGCATGTTTTGCTTGCACACTGACTTGGATCCTTAGAGTAAAATAGCTCGACATAATTTGTATTGATATGTACGTATACTTACCGCCAGGGAGTGCAGTCACCAATCCTGAATCAGAAAGAAAAGACCAAATAATTTTTCTTTCACAAAAGCATCGTCATTAGTTGAATATATTTTAACAGTTAATAGCTATCACTAACGACGTCTGTCAAGTGTGTTCGCTTTAGTTAACATATACTTTGATATCCAATACGTTTGTTGAAGGAGATGCGAAAAATGTGCGAGAAATAACAGTTGGAAGACATTAAGTGGCACTTGTGTTACTTTTCTGATATTTTTCAAATCACAGAAAAATCAGTGAAAAGCAGTGATTAACAAATGTTTCAAAATCCAAAAGGATGCCAACGAATGACATCTATTGTTCCAATATAATGCCGTACAAGTTGGGTGAACGTTATTGTTACAACAGAGTTTATACTACCCCACCTCTAGTCACATTTAAGTGAAGTATTCAGTCAGCCTTGGTTGATCACCTACTAAAGAATAATGATGTGTAGAAGGCTGTTTTCATCTACCCTTATGTCTGTTAAAGCTAACAATCGTCAACATGAAACAGTAAGATATGACTAGATGACAAATAAAATGTTTGCTATTCTAAGAACACAAACGTACTCTATAACTATTTTGTTGATCATATTGACCACATTCAACTATATGTTTACCTCCACAAACAGCTTCATCTTCACCTGCTGGACAGTTGATAACATTATCGCAGACATACTCTCCTGCCAAGCAAGTGAGGTCAGAA
>JAAAKB020260720.1:0-10126 GCA_010014835.2 Apostichopus leukothele
TTGTCTGTGTTCCCCTATTATCCCCATCCCCCCCCCCTCCTCCTCTCCTCCACCCCTACAAACATGATTTGGGCAATAACCACTGACCATTTATATCACCATCTCTCTCACATTTCACTTTTGATCTTAGGAAATATTTTCAGATCGAACATTTATCTCCTGCAGGTCTGGTGCAAGGTATGGGTGTAACCTTTGTTGAATTACAGAACTACTTTGGCGCATCAGCCACTGACATTAGTTGGATAGGGAGCTGTCTGACCTTCTCAGCTTGTTCTATCAGTGAGTATGAACAATCTATACTGTAAAAATTGAAATGCAAGGGTAAGTAATCTTGACACCAAAAGGAAATAATATGGAAATTGAAGTAATTGGTATGAAAGACATCCATGAGTCCCAAAGAAAAGGACGAAAGGAGTCTTAGAGTGGAATTTTGTGGTGTGTTGGTCAATTTCAACGTTATCTAGATTTGTTTTACAACATAAGGCCCACACAAACACATTCACATATAAATGTGTCAAATGTCAGATGTTCTGCAAACATATTCCCTCCAGCAGCTTAACTCATTTTCAATGGTTTGAAAGATCTACCAAAATTATTATTATCATCATTAAAAGTCTATTCAATTAACCTGCAAAGTATATACGTAGATGTAACTTCTCTGTTTTTTTATTTTTTTAATTTGTGTGTCTTTTCAGGCGTTGTTTCTGGTGCTTTAAGTCGACAAATTGGCTGTCGTCCCGTGGTGGTCTGTGGAGGGCTGTTGGCTTCCGTATCAATGATAGCTGCATCCTTCTCTGAGGAGTTGTGGCATTTATATATCACTATATCCCTCACAGGTAAGTTTAATTTATATAGAAAGATTGACTTTATTGTGGTAGATCATCTGAGGAGTTGTGGTATTTACATATCACTATATCCCTCACAGGTAAGTTTAAATTATATAGAAAGCTTGACTTTATTGTGGTAGATCACTCTCCTGAAACTGAGGTAGGTGCATTTAAATACAGCTGCATATCATACACGGTACAGCACAATACACCACAATACACACTGTACTGTACGGCTGATGCTAATTGGCTAAGAAGATTCATGTAAGAACTGAACATGTTTAAAACTAGAAACACTGCATTTGCACTGCATTGAAGTCTCGTGATATGGTACTGTAGATTAGCTTCAAGTTCTCGTGTTATACTGTTAATTCAACATCACACTCATAGTCAGTACATTTGTTTCTTAATAAAGATGAAGACATGAGTCAATCAACCTGATTTGCATTTTTTTTACGGCTCAGAAGTCTTAATGTTTGACGTACTGTGGCCGTACTGCTTCAAGCTAGCTCAGAAGTTATGTGAAAGTTAAACCTGTTAATGTAACTTAATATTAGTAACACATTACCGCCCACTGGGCTCTGAGAGATAATTAAAAGACCACTATGTTTAGAGATTAGCCTGTAGTCTATGAGAGATAATTTAGAATCTTTCAGCTCAAAATTACGATAAATTATTGGCTTTCCTTAAGATCACTTACAATTTTAGTTGTAGCGACAAGAAATAATTGGGACTGACAGGTAACGTTCAATTCTTTTGACAAATATTTGTGACAACTTTTAAAAGGGAAGCTTGGTTCGACCTTGTAGAGGAGAGATCAATCTTACAATTACTGTTCATGTTGTGAATATGGTGAAAAATGAGACCACAAATAACATTGAAAGATTATAGTCTTAGTAATTACTGTTCTTATTTTGCATTGATTTATTTCTTCTTAATTTGTACTTGTTTCCAGGTTTTGGGTGTGGCCTTGCCCTTCCTGCAGCTATTTCAGTGATTGGTTTTAATTTCCAGGTTCATTTCGGCATTGCTAACGGTTTGCAGTACGCAGGAGTCGGTGTTGGTATCATGTCCATTCCACCACTCTTCCAGTTCTTGTTTGAACTTTACACCTGGCAGGGAGCCTTATTGATCTATGGAACTGTCTTACTCAACGTCTGTGCATGTGGGCTACTCATGAAGCCTGGTCCAGCAGAAATCTACAGCCTTAAAAACAAAGCCTCAAAATACTCTTCTGTGCCTGCCTCTGGAAACGAGTCAGGAATACAAAAACCAGTTAGTAGTGTGCTAAAGAGTGACAGAACTACTGAAAGATCTGTGCAGTTATATAATGAAGTCAACGATGATGTGTTTGAGAGTAAGTCGAGCGATTCAGCCAACCCCGGTGCCCCAGCGGACAGTCTCGGACAAAAGGCGAAGGAGGCATATAATCAGTCTAGCCCGACCAGAAGGCAATCGTCTGTGAGATTCGAAGTGGATACCACAAGCACATTCACAGAATTACCTCGTGAAGGTCTCCCAATCGAGGAAGACGTTACGGACAGACAGCCGGCTAAACATAAGTGCCTCTCAAACATTGCTAAATCTTTTAGAGAAGCCGCGTCAATCGTCGGTGTTAACATTCTCTGGAAACATCCAAACTTTGCGTGCTTTGCCTTAGCTGTGATGATGTTCGGGTTCGGTTATTCCTCGTGTTTGTACTATTTTATTCCACGTGCTATACAAGATCTGGGAATACCGGAGCTGGAGGCCTCGTTG
Source organism: Apostichopus leukothele (assembly GCA_010014835.2). Classification (NCBI taxonomy): domain Eukaryota; kingdom Metazoa; phylum Echinodermata; class Holothuroidea; order Aspidochirotida; family Stichopodidae; genus Apostichopus; species Apostichopus leukothele. The sequence goes on from JAAAKB020260720.1 coordinate 2,586, forward strand.
CTCATGACGGTGTTGGGAGTCTGTAGCCTGACAGCGAGACTCACGAATGGTCTAGTCGTGGATCTAGGGATCATCACTCCTCTGAAATTCTTTTGTCTGTCCTGCTTGGTGTGTTCTGTTAGTAGCTTCATCACTCCCTTCACGCATTCGATGGTCGGCTCGTTCGTCTGTGCGGGTCTCTTTGGGTTAGCCAGCGGAGTGGCCAATCCCATGCTGGCCATGGTGTCTCGGGAACTCGTGGGACAGAAGGTGATGGCCAGTGCGTTGGGCATCTTGATGCTGTTCAATGGGATGGGTTCTGTAGCCGGCATTTTTACCATGGGTGAGTATGTAAACTTGCAAACTTTATAAAATATTGGTTTTACTTCATCATTTCAAATGCAACCTGTGCTGTGTGATGTACCAACTAATTGGCGGAGGACTTCTCGAATTGCCAGTATGTACTTGAAAATAAAAGATGACTTTTCATGTGACTGTCTAGAGCCACACATTCAAAACTATGTGTCGTGACCCCAAAAACGGGTTACCAAGATGTTTTCGGTAGGTTGCGAACTGGACAACAGAAATTGAACAAAGAGATTGAAAAATCAGTTCAAACACCAATATTTCTGATGGAGTCTGACCCAAACCTTCCGCCCTGTCACATAGTGACTTGTCACACAGTGATTCCCCATTTTGATAAATGTGTGTGTATCGTTGTCGGCTAAGTTTTAGTCAATGTCAAATCTATTGCAATCGATGACAATCAAATCAGTCGATATGCAGTTATATCATCAATCAGCATGGATGTGTATATTAACCTTTAGAATTGATGGGTTTGCAACTAACCTCGGAAAATGGCAATGTGGGTCGTCACGGATACAGATCAGGAGGCAGTGGTCTAGATGTTAGGTTAGATGTCGAATCAGCTAGGTGATACGATGGGAGAGTTACATGTCTCTACTATTACAATTATCAAATTAAGCACTCCAGAATGCGTGTAGGTGACAATATGTGGTAGTAGTTGACTTACTATTTACCGTTGTGGGTCTTCATTATCATGGCTTATTTGTCATTGAAATTAAAGCTGTTTTCTAAAAGGTACTCTCACTGGGGAGGGGACACTTGTCCCCTTAGAACTGTGCCCCTTTGCACACAACACAGGGCTTCAAGGACAAAATATGGGAAGCAGGTGTCTAGAGTCAGGTCAAATCAGTCATCATTTCATGGCAGCTATTTCATTTGTCAAATTGAGTTCTCCAGGATCATGTGTGCTTAGTAATTTGAATTATTTATCTTTGTGTTCCCCCTAACCATGAATTTATTTGCCATAAATATAAACTTTTATTTAGCTTTATCAATGGTACTCGCACTTCACTCTTTTTGGAAAACATTAATTTTTTAAATATTTTTTTCAAATACTTCTCAGGTTACGTCTTTGATCACTATGGTAACTATAGCATCTCTTTCTACATCGCTGGATGTGACCTTCTCCTCATCATTTTTGTGGTGTTTCTTGGAAAAGCTCTGACCAAGAAACTGCCATCCAGTAGAAGAGCAAGCAGGAATAGTTCTGTTATTAAAGACGATTCTCTTGATACACCAAAGAAATCACCACAGAGACAGAGCATCAAGGAGGAGGACACTAAGACCGATCAAAGTGTCCGTCCTTCAAACACAACTGTTTCTTGTTTGGAGAGCTCAGTGTGAGCATGTTAGTAATACATGGTCAGCTGTCATTAAACTATGTCTTCTCCGTCATATCGGTAAAATAAATTTCCAAAAGCGAAAATCTCATAATCGTATATCTATGACCTGTGATGCAAGTAGCAATCAGCCATTAATGCAAATACAGGATATTTAAAACTTTCAATAAAAATTTTTTTTTCTTTTTTTGGGAAAGTTGATTTGGCCTTGTCATTGGGAATTGGCAAGGAAAACTCTGTTAAAAAAGTTTAAAAGCTACTTAAACTTGACTTTTAAATCATGGAGGAGAACCATATTCTAATTAATCATCTGAAGTTTGCATGCAATGCTAACATAGGAGTTTCAAAATATTGATATTTGAAATGGTCAAAATTTGTAACAAAGGAAACTGACTGACTTCGGTAGGATCATGAACATTTAATGAAGGGCCAGATGCGATTCAAGACTTTTCATAAAGGAGGGGTGAGGCCCTGGGGTCATAGAAGCCAACTCCCATGTAGAGGCCCTCCACCAGGTATAATTTAAATGTCAAATTGTATACATTTTGAAGCCTAATAATACTAAAAAACAGCTCTATAATTAGAACTATACTTAAGGTTGTACATTTGACTGTTTGTGTGATGTTGAAGGGGGGCACACTTGTAACAGTGGTCTTCCCCGAATGTAAATATCCCCGGCTGAACCATTGCCCCCTTCTAAATCATCTCCCTTGCTGATGATAGGTGGTGGGGGACATCCCCCCCCCCACCCTCAGTGCATGCCGCTACCTCAAACTTGCTAGAAACTAAAGAACTTTGTAATTATTACTTCATGAGCATTCAATATCTATTAAAATCGTTTTATTCAGCAAACATTAATTGATTATTAAACAATTAAATATTAATAACATTTACTGTAAATACCTTCCAACACAATATTAATCCAGCTATAGTTTAGACTTTTATTTTGTTGTCACATTTATCTACCAATTCATTCTGATAAAAAGGCTGTCCATAGAAATATTACCTATAGTTTTATGTATTAAAGAGGAAAGGAAGTAAATGATACCTTGTTGAATGGAAATTACAAGCAACATCATGGATATTTTAAATAATCTTCTTAGAAGATTTCCTTCAATTTTTTAATTTAATCTGACATGCATTAGTTGCAGAAACTATTTTCATTCTACCCCAAATGGTGGACATTTTTCCTATCACAAATATTTGAAGATATGTTATTTGCCACATATGGCTATGTATGTGAATGTTTATTGTGTCATGACATTAATAATTATTACTGAAGTATAGGCCTCCCTCTGCCAGGGTCCAAATATTTCTACTGTATTTTACGAATTTGGTTCTCCTTATTTCCCTCATTGTCTCTTAAATAATTTCCATTGATAATACATTATGAATCGGTTTGTATCAATCATGTAAACTTGATATGTTTGACTCATCATCTCTTGAATAATTTCCATTGATAATACATTATGAATCGGTTTGTATCAATCATGTAAACTTGTTATGTGTTACATCGGATCCACGTATCCTATTGTTTTTGGGGAAGGTCAAAGGTCATTTGAGGTCAAATAATGACAACATTGTTAACACAATAACCGTAAATGTAAATCTTAGATAAACTTGATATGTAGGTCCACATTATGGGCGAGAACATTGCTGTCAATAATGATCATAATTTAAGGATCATCATGTTAGTTGTTCCCATGCAGTGTGGCAAGGATTCACTAAATGAGTTTGCCTTTTGGTTACGGATTTCGGTTCAGTGAAAGCAAGAAATATATATTTTTTCATCATAATATATATTGTGTAGCATGTGTGTGCGTGTGTGTGTGTGTGTGTGTGTGATAAACCAGTGAGCTAATGAGCAATTTACATTATTTTTTTGTGTGTATAACACAAACGTTTGTAATTGAAGAAGGCATTTTACCTTGGGTAGAAACATTCAAATACATTTAACAATTTGAACTCTGGTATGTGTCTCATTCATTTTTCTTTGCGGTATTTTGTTTATAAAAATAAGTTCATATAGTTTACACGAACAAGCAAAGGCCTATATACACGGCAGTTGGCTGGAAAATCTGTTATTTAAAAATAAATTGTATATCCCATTATGATAGAACTAGCCTAATATAGCTATAATATAAAATATTATTAAGATCAATTTATTGTATGTAGTAATAGCTATTCAGGCAACCAAGACCATATTACGTTGCCAGATATGAACAAGGTCTGACCCAGGATTATTAAAATGCAGGGTTGTTGCCCTGAGGACAACCCCAAAGTAGCAGCTGGGGGGGGGGGGGGTCCCCCCCAGAAAAATGAAAACCTTAGGTGTGAAATAGTATATTCTGAGGCATATTTAGGCTTTAAATGAGGTCTTCAATTATAGGTCTACATGCCAAAGCTCATCCTATTTTGTGCAGAGTTTACAAACAATGGGAGTGGGTGGGTGGGTAGGCTACACCCCATACCCCCCCCCCTGGATCCGCGCGCCATGAAATCAACCACACTAGTACAGATGTTAATACCGCATATATATATAGCAACTTAATCGACATTTTAGTACTGTCTCATTTTGCTTTTAAATAAAGAAGACCCAATCATCATCTGTATAACTGCCGTATCCTACAACACATACAGATAATCAGAGTATAGCGAATGCTTTTAATCATTATACGTTTGAAGGAAATACAATAAACCAAATACAATAAACCATACAATAAACCATAATTGTCTTCTACTGTTAGTCCATTGCATGCAGTAGGCTACTTTGGATCCCCGGGGCCGTTTCCGACAGTGAAAATCTTAAGGCATCTTAATTCTCTTACAATCTAGTAAAGCTCCAGGCATGGATGGAATTGCTTCCAAGATTATTACGCCCGCAAGTCACGTCCTTAATCCTGCATGCCCTTAATCCTGCATGCCCTTAATCCTACATGCCCTTAATCCTGTATGCCCTCGCTCATATCTTCAGTCATGTGTTTCTCAGTGGAAGTTACCCTGAAATTAGCTACTAAGATACCCCTTTGTTCAAGAAGGGTGACCCTGCCGTTGTAGAGAACTATTGTGGGGGATCCTCAGCACCATTTCTGTTCTTCATCTACGTCAATTATGTGCACAATGTGGTTCCCCATTTGGCGGATGATACCAATGTCTTTCATTTTGATGATTGCGAAGAGTAACTTGCCAAGTGGGCCCAGCTCCTCCGACAACTCAAACATTGGTTTGTCTCGAAGAAACTTACCCTGTCTTGAGGTAAAGTTAAACAATCTTTCATTTTAATGATAAAATTAACTTTAGTTGCGATCCGTTTGTTTCCGATGAGCTAACAATAAACAGATAGCCTAGCACGGAGTATTTTAGGACTAACAATATATGATGAGCTTTCTTGGGTGAACAATATCACAAATCTTTGTATTTCTCGGTTGAAGTATATAATTTGTACTTTCTATCATGTAAGGTAGGTTCCTCCCAAAGCTACAATGGTTCAAAAATATTATTCATTTATTTACTTTAAGCTGAGGTACGCCTTTGAGATTTATGTTACAGCTAACGGATCATACTTGTGACATCCCTATGTTCCTATGTCTCTATATTCCGACGTCTCTATATTCCGACGTCTCTATATTCCGACGTCTCTATGTTCCGACGTCTCTATGTTCCGATAAAAAGAGCAATTTTTATTTATTCAAAATTTGTTTGTACCAAGAAAACTAATTTTGTGACCCCAACATTATTTATGTGACCAAATTTGTTTTGGAACTCAATTTTTTTTGGACCAAGATTTTTTCGGACCAAATTTTTGAGACCAAAATATTTTATACAAAAAAAAATGTGACCCAAAGTTTGTTATGACCCAAACATAGAGATGTCGGAACATAAAGATGCAACCCTTCAGACCACATCAAATCTTGTAAAGTAGATTAATTTTAAGATACTTACTCATAAACCAGCTGTCGTTATCCAGGCTGATCTCCTGTACAAGAAGAGTAATTTACTCATGATCAGAAATATTCATTCCTACTGCATTCATTGCTGCTTTATTTATTACTAGTGTAACAAATAAGTTACCCTAATGTCATTTCCCAAGATGTGAGCCATACCAGTGTTTCCAAATATTTCATCGCTCAGCTACTCCGCGTGATAGAAATGTTTATACATTAACCCGCTATAATACTCAGTATATGGTAAATTACTCCTCAATTACTATTGCTTCACCTTGTGGCAGTCCCTCTCTTTATCTCGTAAAACTGCTAAGTAACTTAATTCTTTTGAAAAGGAAACTGATGGCAGAACTTGTAAGCACATATGTAAGGTACTAACATTCCTGTCCTTCTCATGTTAATCTGTTCTTTCTCATGTTAATCTGTTCTTTCTCATGTTAATCTCTTCTTTGTCATGTTAATGTGGAATTTTTGTCAGTAATGCATTCTTCGCTCATCTCTCTCTATCCCTTTCTTAATTCTCTGTTCCTCTCTTTTTCCTCTCTTTCAGTTTTCCTCTGTCTATAAATTGTCAATGCCTTTGTCGAAATGAAGCTTCCTTGTTAGTGTTTTATGTTTATTCTTCTTTATCGTCACTATAGCCCGTTAACAGTATTTCTGTTTTACATATAATGCAGTGTCCTATATTTCTATGTACTGTGTTTTTTCTGTACGATAATATGGGAACTAAATTTGAATTGGATTGAATATTGGTTGATATAGTATATAGGGGGGTGGGGTGAAACCCTTAAACTAAGACCCCTCCCCCAGCCCGCGACAACCTCGTCATCCTTTCCTCAGATAAAATGATATATTTTATACCTTGCATACCTATGTTAATAAAGCAAACCAAACATATATGTTGTACTCAGGTACCTATACATTGCGCGAGATCGTATGTGGAAAATACAAACACTTTACAATTATTTTGCTTTTCGCTTCCACTAATTTATATCGGCGAAACCACTTGAATCTGTTGTGCAAACTATCTCCCATGGAGTAGCAGTTGGCGATGTTTCCTAGAACTTTGACCCCATTTTGGGTTAATCAGCGCAAAAGTTATATATATTCCAAATAAGGATATAAGCGTATAACCTGCATCTGTTTTCGTCCTTGTTCTTGGATATTTTCCAACAATGACAAGATCTAGCCAAGATGACTTCAAAACTTACAGTATGTTTCCTTGAAGTTTGGCAATGTTCATTTCATATTTGTTTCTTCTCAAGTTGTTTTCTTGCTTTCCTCTCACTGTTGAAAATCGGACCTCCATCTGTTTGCACTTTTCTCTTCATCTCCACCGGCACAGGTGACGAGTGACTTATCAGCTGGAAATCTTTACATGATCAAGAATGACTCAATCACGAAGCAAAAAATATACGATCGGTTAGGTTTCTCTTTGAATTGGTAAAGGCATTCTTGAATTGGTATAGATGCATTGTTTGGTATATTAAATCCATAATTGGGGATTGCTTCCGTTTGTTGTTCGGGGGGGGGGGGAGGGGGGGGGAGAAATTCGGGTCACTAAGCAGCAGCCTTCGATTTCGGTGAATCTGTGTATGAGAATGTTAAGTGAAATTGATTGAAACGAACACCGACTTTCTCAGCTGTGTGTATTAATGTATGCTTGCACAGTGAATATGAGGGTTGGAAGGTGAGGGGATGGGTGGGGGAAGGGAAATAATGGTACCCTGCCTAAAATCATCTGCAATCTATCACTTTTGTGCAGTGTTGATGAGAAGTAGGAACCAGAGTGAGACACAGCCATAGGGGCCAAACCTGGTTTTTGAAGCAACACTTTTTGAAGGATAAAAGCGAAAGTGCTCACTTGGGAGTTCTACTGCCCAAATCATAACCCCCCCCCCCCCCCCCCCCC
>JAAAKB020260731.1:0-18661 GCA_010014835.2 Apostichopus leukothele
GCACAATGTGTAAGCTATTGTGTTAGTGACGGCACTTGTTTTGTAGCGCTTTTAGTATTTTCACTGTATTGACTCGCATGTAAACGGCAAGTAACAAACACGGCGCATTTCCGTAAGTACTTGAGAACTGCTACTTTCTGAAGGGTAAAGCCTGGGTAAAGATACCTTTTATAGTACTTCTGCTATCCAGGGAACTCCCGGCTTCAACTATATCCTAAAGTGGCAGGAAGTTCTGGTGTCCACCACCACTACTTCCAAAATTGGAGAAAATAAAACTGAATAGGCATGCATTGACGTCATCGAGTATTTTGATTGGATCCCTATTAGGTAATCGTTAACGTCACGTCACGTGACTGTAGTACAGACTCTGCTATCATCGCTTCTATGTGGAGCTAGCTACGCATATTATTGCTGTTCATGCAGAAACGTGTACAGAAGAAAACTGTATATGATCGATATACGCGTTGCATCGTACACACTGATTGCAAAACAAATCGAAATTGGAAGACGGCACAGTCGCTTGATAGCAGACCACTTCAGAAAATACTACGTTAGATTGTCGGTACAATTTCTATTGTTTTCTTCGCCTGGTCAAAACAACAGTCACCAAGGGATTTTACAAACACTCAGAGTCATTTCGTTTTGTGCCTTTTTGCAGAAATTTTACCACTGATCATTTTACCGACAGTGAAGGTTACGAACATTAACAAGTGACATTAGTAGCTTGTTAGTACTGTAGACTGTGTTAGTGTTGGCTCTGATACTAACTTGACCCAAAGTAGGCTAATCCTAGCCTAGCTTGTAAGTTGTATATCGGACTTCGGAGTGTTGAGGCTTGGTACTCTTGAAACTACCTTGCAATATGGAAGTAGATATTGGTCCCACGCTAAGTCACGGCCGTGTAACAATGCCGAAAACGGTAAGAACGTTATCATGGATAAATTCATACTATTCTTAGCTGTAGCATACGTGTTAGCTACATTAGCCTATGTAAACATTTTAACCTAGCCAATTTATTTAACCTAGCCAAATCAAACTCAGCGAGGTCTACTAAATTTGGTACTTATTCGGCTAGGTTGCTTGTCTAAGCTAATACAAGCTAAATAAACTTGGCTATGGTAATTTAAACTTAGGAAAGCTAAAGAGCCAGTTTACCATTACTCATTAGTAGCCGCTTGTTTACCGTTGTAAAATGTAAGTTGGTTATTGATTGCTACAACCTAGTCTAAGACCTGTGATCATGAGAATAGGCATCGCCTAACCTAGGTGTGTTTTCTATAGTCTAACATTCGGAAAATGATGGGACCAAGTAAAAGGCAGTGACAACCACTGAATAAGGCTAATAATATGCAGAATACCCTGCAACACAAAGCGCTGAGCTGTAGCTGGCTAAACCAGCACACAAACTTGGTAACCAAATTACCCTTCAGAAATATCATTTTTAGTTTCAATTAAGTCCCATACCGTAGTAATAATTATAACGATACAATGATGGGTTGTTTTTAAAAGGAATGGCAAAAAATGAACCGTCCTGACAGTTGAAGTCCTGACAGTTGTCCTACACTGTCCTGATGGTATATATCCACATAAAAAATGTGGATATATACCGTCTTACGGTATGGATGTGGATATGTGGATATCCACATCCATACCGTAATGTGGATATATACCGTCAAGTATAAACTTGTGGTATATATCCACAACAGCATAATACATTGGACGCAGCTTATTTTTGGTGTTTCTCTGTGTATTACTAGGCTCTCTGTACGGACAGCGGAGCCAACCTCTTTTAAGGGTGTTGCTTCAAAGTTGCGGGTTATTCTGCAATTGCTCCTTGATTTTGAATCTTTCAGCCAGTGTTAAAATTGTTCAGGCCTGATGTGGATCCTTATTAGGGCCTATTTGTAAGGTAAAAACTGACTGTTCGGTAGGACATTATTCATCACTGTCATTCAGTATGGTGATTTATTGTCAGGTAGTCACAAATTCTTGTCGTGACCTAAACAATAGAATATCCTGCAAATGTGGTATTTGCCTCTTTGTTTGTAAAAAGGTACTAGGGATGAGTATACATACCTCTTTATACTATTCATTAGCATTGGGAAACTTCAGCTAATGACCTGCAGTTTAGTTTATTCATTATAGTAAATAGCATATCTTTCACTCATTTCACAGTAGTTAAAAGACCACATCTTCTCACTTATATTAAACAGGGTTTTTTTACCCAAGGGAGGAGTAGATCTCATGGCATAAAGTTTGTGTGTTATGGATGTTTACAATTATAACCACTTTGTGCATGTATTTGACACATGAACATCATTAGAATGAATACATAACAGTAACTGCCACCGTGAGTATTTTTCAAACTTTGTAAAAGAGAGTCAAAATTATTTTGTATAAGTTGTCTCTTTAGCGTTGTTGCTATTCATGAGCTTCATGGTCATTGTTAGACTTTGTTAATTGTACTAAATAGAAAGTTTTTGCACAGAACGGGATGTGAGTCAGCTTGTCCAAGAAAAGTGATTCCACAATCCACAAACGCTGTTGAAGGAAATACTCGGTATTGTTTTCCAGACCAACACATTTTGGCAAACTTTTCAATTAGGCTTGTTGATGGATGTTTTGATCAGAACAGTTTATATTTAGCATTCAGATACCATGTTTAGAACTTCAATTTTTTTAAGTCCTGTGCAAGCAAGCTGTGATTTCTGAGAAAGAGATACATAGTTCTTACAAACTTTCCTTTATTGCAAAATGTTTTCCAGAATTAGGAAGTTACTTTCTGTTTTGTTTTGTGAAAGGAATCCATCTAACAGTTTCGTATCATTTCACATAGAGGAAGTTTATCTTTATCTACAGTAAGTGTGTAAACTTCATTCTTGTAAAATATGTTATGTAATTTTGAAACCCCCAAAATATCAATGTACCCCGTTCTAGAATTTCATTTTTGTTTGGTTGTGTGTTTGTTGTTGCTTTTTTTTTTTTGTAAATTGATAATTTATGGAATAAAAATCAGACTGGAGGGACAGAGAAGGTTAAATAATGGCTGCCAATTTGAATAAATTTCAATTTGTTCGACCAGGGAGTTGTTTTCCATAACAACTCCCTGGTTCGACATAAATACATACAGTATTTGTGTGACCTTGTACCAGTGTATCCATGGTACAATGGCTTGTCAGTTATAAGTCATCCAGGCTGTGGACAAATAATTTAAATAAATGTGGTTTTTGTGGGTAATTTTTTCTTATTGTACCTGGAAAGTTCAGTGGTACTATTGCGTTCCTTTGAAACTTTGAAATTTCCTATTTTAATGATTCATCTTGATCAATCTCTCATTGATTTATATGTACTCTACCTTTAATGTTGGTGGTCCACAAAAAAATTCATGAATATAACCCATTTTGGCTAGTATGGGAAAAGATAAGGTAATCAATGTTATACATGTGTAAATGGGTTTTTAGTATTGTAGCACTTAAGTGCCTTTGAAATGTGAGTGTAGCAGTTTAATATACCTACTGTATAAGCCAATTTGCAACAAATGACAAAAATAATTTTGAATCAATCTTTAGTCAGGTTTTATGCCATTAGTTCTACATCCACTTTATTGATAATGCTAACAGAAAGAATTTCTTGCAATCATTTCTGTCATATGGAGTCTTTAGGTATGTCTCTCTGTCAAAGAATACCGTCACACCTAACATCAATAAAACATATCCTATTCTACGCTACTCTGATTCTAACCCGCTTTTGTAATGCCTTCAGGAGTGAATTTTCACCTTTGTCTGAGTCTAAAATTCAAATATTTTGTTGGACTTTTTAAACAAAATTTACTGGTGTTGAGGTTGCCTGATTTTGCAACCTCTGCAGTTTCAGAAGTTGAATCCTTGCCAAATACATTTCACATTATCATATGCTATGTTTGAGAAAACAAGAAATTGTGAGCTGATAACCTTCACCCAAAATTTTTGGACAACTGTTCTTCTTTATTTCTCAAAATACCCTTTTGGTTGTGTAAATTATTTATAGGATAAACCTGAAAGTACATTTAAGTTAGTGTAAAAGTTAGCCAAAAGTAGCCAGTGGCAATTGAGTTTACAGTGTACAGTATATATTTGCTATAAGGGGACGACTGAACAGTATTTCAGATAATTTAGCAGTTACCCACGGCATGAACTCTGAAGATCACCTACCGTACGAATGGTAAGATTAGTCGTTCGATGCCTGATTTCATCATGTGTCACAGATGTTCAAAGTCCCTGACACGGTGTGCGGTACTCATGATTTCCTTCCAGTCTTTATTTGAACTATAGATCTGACGAAATTCTTGGTAATGTAAACCATCTAGTTTTTGAGTGTTGCATCAATAGGAACCCCCTATCAGGTCAATAAAGATAAGCGCTATTCAACCCAACCTCTGTTATCAGAGACTATCGTGCAAATTATAATCAAACATTATGGCGATGGTGTGAGGATTTTTTTTGTTTTCTTTTTCATACTTTTATATTTAAAGGAAAATTTGCATGAAACAAAACAATCTTACAGTGATCTTGAAAAATACAATACCACTGTACTGTACACCACCTTAGTCTGAATGTGGCGGCAATTTAAGTGTACATGAATGTATTTCTTCATCGCATATTTTCCCTTCCATGGCGGTAGCTAGAAAGGAAATTGTCTTTAGTGGGAATATGATAATATAAACAAAAAAACGCTTTCAAAAGCAACATTTTATTGAGGTTCAGGTTGTGTCCATTGAGCAACTTTTCGAAATTCATGGAGAAGTGACATACATACTTTTGTTAATACTGGGAAATGAAAATTAATATCTTGATATGGAAAGTTTGGCAAAGGTTTCATACGATTGATGGTATTGAACTGTACAGCAGAATGCTTCATTGCCTGTGTGTGTGTTTATCAGTAAAGTCTGGTGAGTGGGACTTACACATTGTTCCTGTTTCCTTTCGGAGAGAGAAAAATGTTCTTAGAGTGAATCCATACTTCTGGTCTATATCAGGCAGGGAAATGCCAGAGATTAAGTTTAATTTTTATTTTTTTAATTTAAGTGTGGGTAACTTGTGTGACTTGTTCCAGTACCCCTTTAAAGATTTTGGAATGAGATAGTAAGGGGAGTATCTTATTTGCACAGCAAATATCCAAAACAAATAACTGGTTCGCTTGCTAAAAGGGTAAGATTGAAAACACAACCAGGCTGGTACAGAGACCAATACATAACATGTGTGGTTTTACACAGAGTTTAGTAACTGTTAACTCTCTGTCTGAGTGTGTGTCTTTCACGATGTTCATTCATGCGGAACGTTTGGATCAATAGAAATTCTTTTCTGTACCATGCAGTACCAGTTTTGTCTGGAACAGTGACAGGAGGGAGTTGTCTAGCTGCTGGCAGGCCTTGCAAGTTTTTGTTTCCAACTTAACACTCGCACATATAATACCTTTTGAGCATTTATGGACCAACTCCCTGCAAATTATCTCCGTTTTGTGCAAAATCTGTCACAGCTTAAAACGAAATGAAAGGAAGAGCAAATACATGTGACACCTTCTGAACACGTGCAATAGGTGTTAAACCAATTAGTATGTGTACAGCCAACATGTGAGCCCTATTGTTTAGAGAAATTAATTGGGTGGACTGTGCTTGTGAGATGTGTTTGGTGAATCCTCAAAGGATGACCTGGACAGAAAGTCTTGTTTGATTTGTAAAGTTAATTTGCATGCGGTATAGCAAAACAGATTTATACAAGGTCTTGTTAGAAACCATCTTGCCAAGGGAAGGATTCCACATTTAATGTATCTACATTTTAACTAGATTTGAAATTAACTTCAAAGCTTCCTATTCTCCCAATAACAGTATCATTGTACAAGGGATGGGGATAGCGGGGCATTCTGGATCTAGGGATCCTCAGAACAAAGTTCTTTTATCCTCATAGACATGGGACTTAGCTAACTGATAGTATGGTAAAATCCATCATGTTATACACATGCCTTGGTTGGCAATGTTGCTTTCAAGAAGGAAATGAATCCCAACAAATCATCAGTTACTACTATAGGCATAAATGCAGGCCCATAGCCAGGCTGGGGCACAGGAGGGCCATGCCCTCCTGTACAGACTACAGTGCCCCTCCCAACGGTTTCACCATCATGTGTAAATAACCAAGTTACCGGATGGGTATTTGTGCCCCTCCTGAAATTGTTGGTACCCCTCCTCAAAGTTGTTGGTAGCCTTCCACACAAGACTTTTTTGCTAAATATCTGCATAAATGTTATCCTTATTGACTATGCTGTGCTGATAATGCCAAACTTCATGAACCTTCATAGGTTTAAGAATATGAATCCAACAGCTCTCTGACATTTTTGAGCTTCTTTAGTAGCCAGAAAAAAAGTCATGTTTAGTTAACTCTTCAATCTAAAAAAAATTGAGCACCTAACTTTAAAATGGTTCCTAAACTAGGGGTGAGAGTATAGTGATTGGCTGTGTTTGAGAGAAGTTTTAATCCAAAATGCCTAGGAAGGAGACAACACCCAGCTTAAGCAAGTCCTGAACAAGATGCAACACCAAACACACAACTTCTCCAAGTTCTTGTTGCTTGAATACATTATTGAGTTTCAGTCATCCATCAGGTACTTTTGTGCATCCTGTATGCATTCCTGCATTTATCAGTGAAATCTTCCAACTGCAACCCCTCTTTCTATCTAGAACGAGATAAAGGGACTCTGATCCTAAGGGTGAACCACGTCTTAGCATGTCATTATGTAAAACAGACAACAACGTCATTGTTTTGATGGGTCTGTCCCCTACCCTGGTTATATTGGCACTAAAGTTGCTATTATCTCCTCGGCAACTGCTTGAGGCCTGCATCTGTTTGCCTTCTTGACAGTTACCCCAAAATAGATAATCATTAGCGACATTTCATAACCATAGTGTGTGCAACAAAACTACAGGCAAGCTTCGCAGGCTAGTTTAGATTGTCGATTCGAGAACGTTCTACGGATGAGGAAATATAGTGACGTCATTTTCTAATTGCAGATATGCTGGGCTGATATTGCTTGTAATGCGCAGAATCTGACCTTTGTTCTCTTACGTTCTTTTTGTGCATAGATATAGGGATGTGCATAATACACTCACTACACGCACACTAAACAATGTACGTGTAGGTTTTACCGATCCGCGTGAACGTAAAGAACAGAAGACTATACAGTACTTGATCGAAATTTTGCATAAGGAACGTTTTGCTTGCGATATCTTGTGTTAATAATTGTTTGAAAGAGAGAACGATCATATGCTCTTTTGCAAGATTCAAGTGAATCCGGAATATATCAGTGAACAGTGTTCGGCAGCTTCTTTATTGTCACATCGGCTAGGCTAAGATAGCGTAGGCTTATACTTTATAGTGTATGAGCCTATCTATGCATTAGTCGTGTGACAGTGTTAGTTACGCAGGTTGTTTATGCACAAAGGGAATACAATCCAGTTGAAGCACTACGTCGTTACTGTGACGTCTTTGGAACTCGGGTTGTATAAATTGAGCAATATTCCCAGAGAATCTTAACAACCTATGCATGAACTAGATCAGCCTAACATTATTTCATTTCATAATGAAATGAAATGAAAACATTAGGTTAGGCTTAATTCAGTTTCGAATATTTAGGGAAAATAAAACTAAGTTAGGCTCGCCCAATTCATAGTCATACAGTTTTTACTTGTGTTGCATTGTTAACAAGAGTGCTCACATGATAATTTTATAAACAGACAACAAGCTTAAGAAGACATACTTGTATGCTTCAAAAACCTGCTAGGCTGCAGACAATGCCACTCATTTTGTGAAATTTTCTGAATTAAGCAATAAGCTGCTGAACAGAAAACATTAACAATGATTAATAAACAGCTCTTTCGAGATTCTCTGTTGCCCCTCAGTGTGCTTCTGGCATTAATGAGGTTGCAATGGGACCAAAGTTCACAACAACATGGAGTTGAAATCCAAGGTATTCAAGATATTATTTTAGGAGAGAGTTTTGCACTCACAGAGACTCAATTTCATAACTGGCATAGTCTATATGAAGATGAATATGTCCATATACATCCAAAGCAAGTTGACAATGGCATATACTCTAGGTCAATATTCAGTGAATTACATAGTCTGAATGATCGAAATAGGTTACTTAGTTTAATACCTGCCGAGTTAGAAATCACAACACTACTGCTTGATAACAACGATGAATCGCAAACCACGGGAGGTGTAAACATTCCATTTCACTCTGAAGTGTCGAGTAACAGTGACAGTAATGAAGAAAGTGACAATTTAAGTGGGATATCTGAAGTAGGAAATAGTGATTTAAACAATAATCTGGGATCTGATGGTGCTGTAGCATCTCCTGACAGTGGCATCATGGATTCTGAAGATATGTCACCAGAGGTAAAGTACTGTGACCAGCAACATTGGCAAACACTGTTGAAGTTGTGTTATGTGGCTTGTAATCCTAATGGTGTGTTTACAATGATCTGTAACTTAACATTATCTGTGCCTTGTGTTGAAACACTGGGTAGTATTCTGGCAAGACTACTTTGTACAGGTTTTTTTCTATTTTTTTTGTCATTGAACTGCAATTATTACAAATGGTTGCTACATTGGTATCTGAAGACAACTTTTGCCAGCCATAACCCCAGTTCTACTGAATAAAATGGCAAATTGTAATGGTATAGCTCCTTTTCCCAATTTCCTTTTCCAGGTACCAGAAGAAGGCAAAGGTTATGGCTTGTTGACTTAGTCTTGATGGATGGATGAATTTTTAGTTAATCAGTCTTGTTTTTGTTTATCTCTTCCAGGATCGGGATCTCATAGAAGCCTTATGGAGGCAAGACATCGATATGGGTATCACGAGGGAAGATTCTTTCCCAACAAAGGGAGAGATGGAGCTGGAGGAAACCAAACCTGTCCAAGAGAAAGTTCCACAGAGTGATTGGCAATATGACATAGACTGTGAAACTGGTGAACAGCTCCCAATTCCTCGCACAGGCCAGCCCACAGAATCTACCCAAGTTGTTCCCAGCCAGGATGTTACTGTGCCAGACAGCAGGGGTCTTTCATTCGAAGATTGCCTTAATCTCCTGGACAACTTCAACCCACAAGTAGAGGACCCCTCCTCCAGAGTCGTACCTCCATTGGTGGATGCAGTTGAAATTGAACAAAGGTGGCAAGATTTGGCCAGCATCTCCGAACTCCAGATGTCCCCACTGCTAGCGGGTAATAACTCTGTAGATGCCACACAAGGTAGATTTCCAAATGCCACCTGGAACAGCAGCATCCCGGCCGATGAACAAAATGTGTTTGCCTTCAATGCCACTACCAACGGCAATGTGAACCTCCAGAATGCCACCAGTCCACAAATGTCATTGTTCAACAGTACCTCCCAACAAATGGCAACCAGTAGACTGTTGGCGGTCGATATTCAAGACAATGAACTATTCCTAAGTGTCAACGATACGCAAATGAACACTACCAGCAGTGCAGAGCTGTTTTCACCGATCAGCAGCTTCAACAATATGTCCATCAGTGCTGTACCTCCATCCCCGGCCAGCAGCCAGGGGTCATCGGTCAACCTCACCATGATGATGTTGGATCAACAAGAAATGGAGCAGGAAAACAGCACCATCTCACCTGTCCCTGCTACGGCACCACAGAATCCCTCGCTGCTCTTGGACCTCCTGAATTCCACCAAGAGTAACATCAACGAGACAGAAATGGATTCTGACATGCATGAGTTGGACAGTATGATTACCATGTTGGCTTCTTCTATCAATGGGGAAGATGGCAGTAAGTATTTATTCTTAACCATACATAAATGATCAATCAAACCAGTGCTTTAGTGTTTTGCATTGACAGAGAAGCTTCTGAAGATCATAAAACTATAAATACCTCTATGATTTAAAAAAATAACCAGAAAGGTTTAAGTGTACCATTGTTAGCTAGAGGAGCATGGTGAATGTGAAGGCAGAAGCAGCACAGTCAGTAGAGGACAATGTGAGTGAAAATTGTCTAGCAAAGTGCACGGTTACAAGTACTGTAGGTGAAACAGTATAGATCTGTGTTGAACATAAGAGATCTTCATCTTATGTCACCTGACTGAAATATGAACATGAAGCCAAGATCACAACACTGCACTTTCCTTTGTAGTTGAGATGTTCCTGTGGATCATTACCTTTGCTACAATTGGTCATTTTTTTAACAATTTTTATCTCTCTTCCTGTATCAGGTTTGGAACTCTTGAGTGAAGATGAATCCTTCAGTGCTGACGAATCAGAAGGCAGCCTCGAAGGTGCCACTGGCTTCAATCAAGAAGCATTCAAACAAGAGTTTGGGAAAGGATTCACCAGAGGTGGGTAGTAGTTAACTTATTATTTGGGAATTGACAACATTGTTGGCTTACGTGTAATGTTTTTTGTTGTTTTTTTTCCTAAATTGCCAAAAAGGCCATTCTAATAGAAGCATATATGCTAATGTACCAACAAAAAATTACCAATAATTACTACTAATGGTCAGTTGGACTGCCTGCTATGGCATTAGAGTTAGAGCTACGAGTGATTTAACTTTCTTGTATTCCTTGCTAACCATTCTCATATAACCATTTGAAGATTTCTCTCTCATACTTCCATGTCTAGTTTTGGCATATCTAGCCTAGCAATTACTAAGTTGTAATGTTACAGTATGTCATTCAGGTAGTGTCCAAAGTAAGTGAATATTCACGAGTTGTTTGTGGACCAATCACAGTGGTTTTTGCTAGTACTGTCATTTCAAATCTCATTTCAGATTTCAAATCTCCATTTGCTTGTTCTTCATTCTAATTTGTGCTGCTCTAGATTTTTCACAAATCTTGTGGATTGATAAGATGAAAACGTTTGTCCTTCTTGCTATTGTTTGTTCATGAAACTTTTCTTTTTTTGTCTGGTTGGTTCTTTCGACTTCTTTACTGAAATCGCTTGTGATCTTGGATTTCCTCAAATTTTCCCGAGGATGGCAAGGATCGGGGTGGTTTGGTCTCATATCGATGAATGGAAGAAAGAGTGAATGCATGCACTATGTGTTTAGAGGAAATGGACAAAGTTATGAATGGTGTTAGTTCTCACCGCTTGTCTGTCATTTTGATCATCACACGTTTTTGTTCCAATGTTCTGTGAACGGTTCGAAACATTTCAGTGGAGCTGGAGATTTTATCCTCTAGACCAGGGCTGTATGTCTCCTTTCTAAAGAAATAACCTCCAAATCAGACCAAGGCCACACTTACCAAACAGATGATCCTACATTGTCGAAGCCACACAAACAAAGATTCACTCTAGCTTTGTCAGGTGACATGGCTCATGGCATGCAAATTTAGAAGAAAGAATCCCAAGTGGGTCAATGCAGTAGTGTGCAGGTTGAACCCATGTCTTCATAGTTGCTGACATTTTGAATGGTTTATTTTATGGAGCAGGAAAGGTAGTGGAAAGATGTATCATTTCAAGGTCACAGAAAAAACCTTTCTGCTCCCTCCAAAAGATATAAGCTTTTAGTTGTTTAGCTTTCAAGAGTTCAAAGAGGGCAACTTTTCAATCAGTCAGCCTTTAAGACCAGAACAAATAAGGTGCTCAATGCAGGGGCAATCTAGTATTTTTCGAGTGCAGCTTGCCAATGTCTTTGTGTGATTGGTCTGTAATTAAACCTTTCCATTGATAATGAATTAGCAGATGGTTTCTATACAACTCAACATACATTTCTTCAGAAGGAAGTGCATTCAAAGTTCAAACAAATAATTCCTATTAGTTGTTATACTACTACTACCAATATGCACTACCTATATATGCAGTACTAAATAAAATAGAAAAGTCCTGTTATTCCTAATCTGTATGATAGATTTTAAATATTTCCAAGAAAGAACCAGTATATACTTTCAAATTTCAACTGCATGTAGGGAGGCTCAATGGCAATGCGTAAAACCTATTTAATCCATCCTGACCCATATGTTAATTTCTTACACCGTTCTCTGTTTTTAACGGGTTACACGATCAGTACTGAACTCAAATGCAAGCTGTTTGATATACGTAAAGTGCAGGAAGAAGTAATGTACAGTGCTGTGCCTTGAGTGCAGTACTATAACTTGGGCATGTGACAGCACATACATAATTTACACTCCTCTATGTACAGTAGAAATACATACATACAAAAGCAAATTGTGTTAGCTAAAAAACAGGAAGTGTCCTCAGGTTTATAATATTAGGAATAACAGAACTTTCTATTTTGTTTAGTACTGCATATATAGGTAGTGCATATTGGTAGTAGTTTAACAACTTTGAAGGAATTATTTGCTTGAACTTTGAATGCACTTCCTTCTGAAGAAATGTATGTTGAGTTGTATAGAAACCATCTGCTCACCACAAAAGGGAGGGAGTTTAACACAATTCGCTTGAGTTACCATGTTATGACTCATATCCTTAGGAAATACTTCCGTGTACAAAGTTTGTGTAGCAGTCTTGACGGCTCTGAATTTTGTGTCTCTTTTCAATGGGTTCTTAACTTCCCATGTACGGAAACTGCTGTACATCGTTGCACATTGTAAGTCAATTTTACCATTTTGCGATGCGGTACTTGATAAATTATTTCCTGATCCTCGACTAATTTTAGACTTTTAGATTCCTTGCCAGCTTGAGCCTAAGTGTGTGTGTATGTAACGCCCTTGGCTAGTAAACACGATAACTCAACAATGGCAAGTTGGATTGAAGTCATACTTGGTACATAGATGCGCCATACTGAGTAAGAGAACCATATCAATTTTGGTGCTCATCTCATGAATAATAATAAAAGGTCATAGGGTCAAACTTTAAAATCTTCAAATGCTAATAACTCTGCAACCATAAGTCAGAATTTATTTATACTTGGTGTTAATGTGTTGGTAGATAGCGGGTACATGGTGATATATGTTCAAGTTGATTTTATGCATATTTATTAGGGGGCAGGGCGGGGCTTAAGTTGATTTTCACTAAAATAGCTTGTAAACACAGTAACTGAACAAGGACAAGTCTACTTGGTACATAGATGCGCCATAGTGAGTAGATGAACCCTATTGATTTTGATGCTCATCTCATGAATAATAATGAGGTCACAGGGTCAAACGTAAAAATCTTCAAATGCTAATAACTCTGCAACGAAAGGTCAGATTTTATTCATACTTATATATTGGTAGAAAGCGGGTACATGGTGATATATTCTATGGCAACTTTCGTTACTCTTCCTGGTTTTACAGTCTGCCTTGCCAAGTAAATCACGACTCTCTGTTCTTTTGTTATATCACTTTCTCGCCAGATTGTGTTGCTTGTTTTTTTATTGCTGAACTGGCCAAACTTTGTGTGTGTGTGAGTGCTTTTCAGTATTTTGTTTGTTTTTTCCAGTTCACAGAGATAATCTGGTTGTTGTTGTTCCTTTCTTTGTTAATTTCCTGTTAAACCTGATAGAGCAGCATCACAGTGTGTATGAATTTTTAACAAACACAAACTGCCGTTGCTTGATTTGGTTACTGCAGAGCAGTAAGTCCAATGAAAAATAGTCAGATTGCTACCCATTCACCTTTATTAATTTTTTTTCCCCTCATAAAACGAATTTCAGAAACCTTAAAATTGCAATGCATAGTTTGATACGTAAGAAAATACCCCAGGATCATAATTCTTTGATTTCAATCTAATGGTGGGGTTCATAATGTTGCCCTACTTGTTTAGCTATTTTTGTGGTCTATGATGTTGTAACCACTATTTTTATGCTGATGGAAGGTTGAATTTAAAATAATTTGTTTGTGTGGATATGAATCATCGAGAAATCCCTGGTATTGTCCTGGCAACTGGAGCGAGGTTAGTGACGTCATGACTACGCAAGTTGCCCAGTGGCTTTGTTTGTCTGGTTATAGTCCAGTGACTTCTGTGAATGCACTCATCCAAAGTACCAAGCGGTGGAACCCGTAAGCAACAGTTCATGCCTATTTCAGGTCTTCAGAAGTGATTCATTCTGGTAGATTGATGTCAGCATAGTGACGTTCACAAATCTCCCACAGATTACTTCCTTTTCGGGCATAAAGCCGGCAGCCTTGTCAGGAAATACTGCTGCATATGCATGACAGGAACAAAAACAGATGACTAGTCATTCAGTTAACAAAATTTGCAGTGTGTGACTGGTTGCATTGGTTACCCTTCTGAGGGGCATTTGGAATCAAGCAACTGTACGGAGTTGCTGCACAAACTTGAATCGCTATCTGTACTGTGTGTACCTGTTGTGTTAGGATGGCTGTACTAACCTCTCTGATAGTCTCGGCTCATCTTCATTTCACATCTGCTCACGAGGAAGACATGTCATATTTTACTTTAGGTGGGGCTATCTACCTCTTCATTTTTTGTCTGCATTTTCTTTATTTTGTGTGTGTGTTTGTGTGTGTTTTTATTTATTACTTTTTGTAGCCTTCACTGAATATTGTTTGACTTACTAAACCATGGTAGTAGTACTACTACAAACGTTTATGTTTTAGTATTTTGTTTATGTATTGATGTTTAGCATGTACAGCACTGATGCTAGTGCCGTATCAAAGTCTTTGTGTTTTATTCGTAAGCTTAACTGTTGTATACTACATCTGTTTTTACATTGGACTTGCTGCAGTATATCTCTCTACGACCGACCATAGGCCTGTTTGTAGCTGTTGCAAATACTGTTCCAATCATGTCTCCATGCGTTAGAATTTTGTCTCCAGTGAGCACTGTTGTTTTTGTTTTCTACTTGTAAGTTTTATAGTGTTTGACACTTTCGAACATTCTTAAAAAATATTGTGCAGTTCTGACAAGTTTGCTTCTGTGTGATCTTGTATTAGGGATTTAGGGGTAATGTTTGTGTGAGTTAAATTTCCCTTTCCCTTGAAGAGGTGCTCATTCTGTCTTGCCTACTGTGTCCTTTCAATGCCATTCTCAGTGCAGCACATACACTACTCTAGTTACCTACATGTCTGGTACTGTTTGACTAATTTCTTCATTTCTCCTTCTTTGTATCTTGCAGGTGGAGCCTCTCCTTGCCACAGTGATATCAGCGCATCGAGTTCCCTCGACAGTAACCAGAATTCCGACAGCATCCACCACAATCATTCGTACGCGTCTTCATCGGAAGCGGGCAGCCCGAAAGGTTTCCGGTCGTACAATCGGTCCAAGAACGGCAGCTTTGATGAGGACGGTTTCAACCGACCCTCCAGGGACGAAAGACGAGCCAAGGAGCTGAACATCCCCATCCCAATCGAGAAGATCATCAATCTCCCCGTCGACAGTTTCAACGACCTCTTGAAGAAGTACGATTTCAACAACAAACAACTACAGCTCATCCGGGACATCAGGCGCCGCGGCAAGAACAAAGTCGCCGCCCAGAATTGCCGCAAGCGAAAGATATCGGCCATCCAGCAGGTTGAAGGTTCGGTCGGCGCGATGCAGAACGAGCACGACAAACTCCTGAAGGAACGCGACAAGGTGAATGAGGAGCTGTCCGACATGCAGTCGCGCTTCGACGACCTCTACAACTCAGTGTTCCGGACCATGCGAGACCGTAATGGGGACCTGGTAGACCCCAGTCAATTCCGGTTGGAAATAATGGAAGACGGTTCAGTCATCCTGGTGCCACAGAACCGCACAAACTCGACAGGAAGGCACCACAAGACAGACCGTAAATACAGTTCAAATTAGACTTTGTCTCAAATTTAATGTCATCTATAAAGTTCAAATAGTAAGTACACATTATTCTATTAGAATAGAGTCCATATTATATAGAGCTGTGTAAGGAAAGAAAGTTCTAGTAAGGAGTGTGCCCCCCACCGGTGGAAGTTAATGATCTTGGATTAACTAACGTGGGTTAAGTTCGTCTACGTATCCTGTTACGCTTGTTCTTCCCTAGTCCATCTGCAAGTTTACTCTCATATTGATCGGCCTCAGTGTCGCTCATTCTTCTGGTAAGGTGTTTTGTTTTCATATGCAATATAAATATTGCAGAATTATTAATACAAAAAAGAAAAGCTGTTGTTTCTCTCTTTAAGCCAGTGAGAGACCTTAAATTCGGCACTCAACAACGTTCTACCTGACACAAGTTTTTAGGTTCAAAGTTTTACGACAACTTTCGAATTTGGCACTTGATGTGTCACCGGCAGGGGAATTCCTACAGTACATAAAGATTACCAGAACTATTTGTAAATAGTGTGTGTATATAAGGTACATCCTACAATGTAAATAATCTGTAAAATCAACAAAGTTATATTTTATACAATTTTTTCTTTTTTCTTTGATTGGGTGAGACCTAAATTCCATTGGCAAGCATATTTGTGCGGTTAGATTTAAAAACAAACTGTACGATTTTAGCATCAATTTATTGTGCTGCAATGACAGTGCTTTTACTGGATTTGTGAGAAATGATGTGCCATAGTTGAGAAATATCTTAGTAATTATTCCTATGGCTTAGTCCACTTGCATAGCAACTGAACTAAGCTTGTGTTGCAATATGCAGCCTGGTTATATCGATAGCTTTATTGTTTTCTTGCAGGCATTCACTGCGGATGTAGAAAGCAGTATTTACTATCGAAATGGAAAAAAAACCTTAAAGCCACATATTTATGCTCATAGAGTATTAGGGTGGGGGGGGGGTTGGGGGGTTGCTTGCATCTGTTTGAAAGGCTGCTGACAATGCATTCATTTCAGGCAAAGAGGTAGGGGAATTATTTAGGTCATTCTAGCTCACCTTATTTTTCCTACAGTATGAAAATTGTATTGGATGACGAGAAGAGAAATTCTGAATCCCTCACCCTGAACAAATTTTCATTGTGCAAAATTAGCGGTCATGACAGATCAAAGCTTGTATATAGTGTAAATAGTTTGTCGATAGAATTGAGAAACTGAATGGAAGTTGCAAAGGGGCAACCCTTTTGCTCTTTACAATGTCATGTAGACTAAGATGTCTGAATTGAGTCAATAGAGAAGATGTAAAGAATGACGAATAATGTTATTAATGTGTGTAATTAATTAATAGCTGTAAATTATATATATATATACTGTACTGCTATACTTGGAGTCACATTTGTCACCGTAAGAGTGGCATAGAAAAGGGGGTGAAATTCCTAAATAAAAACAGATTTATATCTTGTCTCACTAAAAGTGGAAAACAGGAGGGCAGAAAAGGGAATACATTGTTGTGTTCGTTGAAGCATGGCATATATGGTGGTTATTGCAGTTGATACTGTAAGTATTGTGCTATGTTATGTTATTGTTCGTTATCTTTTCCTTCGTAAACGGTGTTTCATGTCAACATAGATAGTAGTGCGTTTCTGAATTCCAGTAAAGGAAAACACTAGACGTGGGATTTAATCTGGTCTCGCATATAGAATCTTACATACCACCTCAATGCAATATTCTGTGACAAAGTCAATAAGTAGGCGCGACGGCCAAGGAACAATATTTCCATCTGTGGAATCAACAGTTGAATTTCGCTATTTCATTCAAAACTTCATTCACTTTTTTATGTCGAGATTGTGCTATATGGCCACTTGTAAATTATTTATAGCCAAGTCTTCTCGGGTAACGTAGCCAGAGGGTGGTAGGGTGAGTTGTCAGATGTGTTTACTTGTTCCTTCATGTTTCAGTGAAGGTGAGGAAAATGTTAATAAGAAGAAACTAAAATGAGTAATTGATAAAAAGAAGAAGAAAGGTCGTTTGGCCTTAGTAATGTGTCGCCTGTCATGTGATGTGATCTCAATAATATCATTTCTTATAATGGTTGAAGCTGAATCGTGGGATGTTGTTTGTAAAGTCATATATTATTAAGAAAATACTACTTCATTCTTTTTTGCCAGTATGTTATTTTCACTTCAGTAGGTAAGACTTTTGACACATTTCTTGGTTTCTGTTGAATGCCAATGAGAAACGTTTGCACTTGTAAATAAGTGTTCATGTTGGGTTGTGAGGGAAAAAAATAAAACAACTAGTATTATATTATAACAGTCTTTATACTTCATTGACTTGTTGTCTTCAATCTCTTGTCACATTGCGATATTTGCGAAATCATCTCCCCCTCCCACCCCCTCCACGAACCCCATGTATTCTTGTAATTGAGGAGCGGGGTTTATAGCCCAAACCATTTTGCACTATATGGTTCGATTCAAATGGCGAACGCCTATGATAAATCTGCCCTCCTTTGTACCTCCTCTACTGATTATATTTGGGAATGAGAATATCACCACAACAGTTTACATGAAAGTTTAATAAACTTCTCAAACGTTCTTCCCATCTTCCGCCCTTCCCCAATAAGCGGAATTGGTCGAAGCGTATGTGAGTATGACTGTAGAAAGTGCCTACTGTATCACCAGGGAGTTGTTATGGAACCTGGTATCACGATGTTCAAGAAAAAGAGCTGTATTTCACACCCTCCCCTACTCCATCCCTCTACCACCCTACTCTACCCTACTCCATCCCTCTACCATCCTTCCCTACTCCATCCCTCTACCAAACTACCCTACTCCATCCCTCTACCCAGTGGCGTAGGAAGGTACTTTTGAGTGGGGGGGGGGGCTGAAGACTGATGGCCGGCCTGGGGGAGGGGTCACAGGGGAGGGGGCGTCCTGGAAA
>JAAAKB020260732.1:0-10125 GCA_010014835.2 Apostichopus leukothele
GTCGTTGGAGAGGCGGCTGGATCGGTGGATGGTGTTTGCATATAGAGGGTGTGGAGAGGGGAGGGGATAATGACATAGGGGCAGGGATGTTTGTTATTTCAAAACAAAGTCAAATGACATATTTTAAAGATTCTTTTTCGAAATTCCTACCTATTATTGACAAACTTATTTGGAGATATGGTGATATTTCCAGACTATATTTATTTCTATAATTTTGCTAACCAAAGCAACAGTGACCATACTTTTACAACTACAATTTTTAATCTAAAATTAAACCTGGGTTCACCTCATCCAAGTCTAAAAATATGTCTTTTGCCCTGTATTTCTGTTCTATAAATTCTAACCCTGGGAAATAAAATGGAATAAAACTTACCCCTGTGAATGTGTCTCGACCAATTTTAAATTCCAGTCGCGCTTCTTGGATAATATCAAAATAATCTCCAGATATGGTGAGATCCAAGCCACCACTATGTAAGATAAATGTGAGAGGCTGATGAAATATGGGAATGACTGATGTCTTTAAAATATTGACATCTTCAAGCATGTTAAAAAAATATGATGTATTAATTAGACGGGACAATAAAATGATTAAACACTGTGTTGGAAAAGTTTCAAGGAAAACGGATGATTAGAAATATCGTTTCCAACAGCCTTCGGGAAAATTTGTTTCAACATGATGCAAAATGATGAACTTTCAATATATAATTTTCCGATATCTTTCATGAGGAATTTATCCCTTTGTTCTCAAATTGTTATTAAAGACATCAACTGACCGACTCAAAACTACTCTGAAAGCCAGTGACATGGTGATAGCAATATCATCATACAGAAGAAAAAGTTCAAAATATTTTTGTTAAGAAACAGAAAAAAAATTAAAAATGCCCATTGTAACAGAAAAATTTCTGATGCATATACAAACTATCATGAATGAAAATTAAGAGCAAAAAAGAAGGAAAGAAAAGGTAATCATGCCAACAGAATGAAGACTCTGTTTTTTTTTCTTACCTGGCAATAGAGCTTAGTTTCTCAAAGCTATCTACTACAGGATCATTCAGATACGTAAAGCCATCCCCACCTTCTTCACAACCAAGGTCAAACTTCACCGAAATGTGACCCGTGGTAGTAACATTACTCTTGGATGTCTTGCAAGTGATTTCATCTGCATTGCTCCTGTAATAAATCAGTATGAGGAGGGTCAAAGTAGGCCGACAGATTATTCTTACACTTTCCTTGCAGTAATGTGATGTCCGTACATACAGTGATTAACATACAGTTTGACAGTGTAACATCACTAATGTGCTGTCCTAGTGAGTAAACAAACAGTTTGACAGTAATAATGTGCTGTCTACATACAGTGAGCACGAATGTGCTGTCCCTAAATTCATTGAGTAACATACCGTTTAAGTGTGACAGTACTAATGTGCTGTCCCTACTGTCCCTACAGACAGTGAGTAACATACCATTTAAATTGTGACGGCACTAATGTGCCGTGGCTAAATTCAGTAGGTAACATACAGTTTGAAGTGACAGCACTTAAATGCCATCCTTACATAAAGTGAGTGACAAACATTTATCACACTTGGTAAATGTAATGTGAAAGAAATGTAAAAGAACCCCAGGAAACACATATAAAGTCCTTCAGCATTCTATGATCAAGTTACCCTATAAATTGGATAGGGGGCAGGGAGGAGGGGGGAGGGGAGAGGAAAGTTACACGAAGCAGAGGGGAAATGGAATGGGACCCTCAAAATCAGTTCTAGACAAATGACATACTCAATTATTTCACAAGAATATCCAGGCTCACAAGGGTTGGAGCTGATTGCCACTGTTGGGTTCAATCCAGCATCTAAATTAGTACCTCTCAGAACAAGCCTGGTACCTCCTGACATAGGCCCTCTCACAGGAAATGAATATAAAATAACGGGTGTCTGTAACGAAAAAATGATTTGCCAAAAGTCAATCATTTTTAAAATATATCATGCATCACTGAACACGAAAATTTGAAGGTAGTTACGCACCAAAACCTGCGAAAAAGTTATAAGAAAAATAGATGTGCTTGAATGATAACTAATTTAACAATTACTAATCTGCTTATATATTCATTATTTAGCCTTTTTCTTACATACACAAAACTGTACATAATTCATTGCAGTGATTAACCAGTGTGGACATTATGATTTAAGAATCATAATGAGTACACGATTATTAATCATAATTATTGATGAACTTTAAAGGGAAGGTGGTTAATCAGGGCAGTAAGGTAGGACAGTGATAAAATCCCACACATAAAGAGTGCCAAAAGGCTTGCTATGCTCGAGGTATAGGAGAAGTGATTTTAAACCAAATTACATAGATGCAGAAGTTGTTAAGAAAATATATTGGCAGGTCCTCCTCATAAGGGACGAAAACATATTTAAACCTTAAAACTGCACAAGGAATGCTTCCCTGGGAGAATGCTGGCACAAAGTCTAAACTCTACCACAGAGTATGATTCAACCCCTGGATGAAAGCCTGACATATGACAACCAGTCAAAACAAACTTGTTTGACTAATTCTGTCCCAAATTGTCCACACGTTCGCAGGAAGTAATTTAGTTCGGTTTACAGCCAAAGAGTCTGCCCGGCCATTGTTTATGAACAACTGAACTGAGCAACAAGGGGAACGGCTTGTAATCACAGATAACCCCGATGACCTGGTATATTAGAGGACTAATTTCCTCTTGTATTACACATCACTAAACAAACAAATATGAAATGTCAATCAAACTGACTGCTAAAAACATTGAAGAAAAAATAAATTAAAATACAAAGTACAGGACATATGAGTGTGATGGATGAGGGAAAAATATGAAAACAATTAATGTATACAAAGGCAACTTAATGTATCACACAGGAGTTTGTGGGTAGGGGGGGGGGAGCGGGCAGGAGGGAAGGATGTGTGTATCACTGACGAAATGTCTGTTGCAAACAGCTATATTTCATAAGCTTTAAGTTTTAACATCTCAACATTTCTATTTCACTGTATACAAAAATCAGTTTTCTTTGCTCTTGCTAAATTATACTTTTTTCCAGTAACTTTATATCTTCATAATTTGCTTTACAAAAAATGATATTACCTTAAGGCACTTTGCATAAGAAATTTTTTTCCCCTTTTAATATTACCTAGACTATACAATTGTCAAAAGCTATTTAATACCAGCCAAACTGAAGCAGTCAAAATACATTATGGCCCACTGTTTAGATAAAAAATTTTCAACACAATAGACGCAGTTAAGGTAATTAGATGACAATTTTTTTCAGCTATCCTCTCTAAGACACCATCTTGCAAGCAACACCAGATACTTTAAACTGGAGAGGGGGGGGGGAGGGGGGGAGGGAGAGGGGAAGGAATTTGCAAAACCCATGGTCAAGGGCAGTTGTGGAAAGTCTGTCAGTTACGACAGAAAAGCACACAGAAGATTAAAATTAGCACAAGTAATAATGCTCAGCATTTTTGCCACTTACCACGAAAGAGAATTCCTGCTGTGATTGGGCTGAGAGTGACTGGCTGCTGTTGAACTGAACGGTCACTTTACCTGACCGGGGGGCCATGCTGCTGGCAGTGGTACAGCGTAACCTGTAACAGGCAAAATTTGAAAAAATATGAATTGTAATTATAATGTGTCAGGATTACACGGAAATACTACAATTATATCGGAAGGATTATTTTCGACTGGACGAAATTCTCATTCTGCAACTTCAGTGACTAAAACACTTTCAATTTTAAAATTTTTACCTTTTGATGGTATTTGTAAATTCAGCAAATGTCTTTCTTTTGTTACTTCTGGTTTAGTTAAAAGATAAAGCAACTTTGACTATGAAAATTACAATCACATGAACAAAGAAATTAGATTAGATTAAAGTCAATTCATCTTTCATATTATGATCCATCTTTGTACATTTATTTTGCCTGTATCATATCATGCTTAATGCAAACCTGCCCTGTTTGTACTTTCTGAGCAAACAGAGAGGGAGAAAGAGAGAGAGAGAAAGAGCGTGAAAAGGTTCTGCAGATGATCTTGTGCAGACTATTATTTTACACACACAGTCCATAAATAATCAATTTATTTGCATTTTAACATTAAATTTATGTGAATGAAAACTTACTCTTGTGAAGACACAAACACCATTGCAGCAGTGCACTCAATTCCAGCAACTGCGATGGATTTGATATCAGTGGGGCCTAATCCAAGGTTGAATCCAAAGATGCTTAATTTAGTCCCACCAGCTACATGCCCTAAAGTCGGGGAAATCTACATAAAAAAAAGAAAGGAAAATCCCAACATCAAAAATCCAATTATCATATGTAATGAATATGAAATTAGTCATTTCTAGTGATGAATCCCATAATGCACTTCTAACCCTTCCCTGACCGCCGCTACTAAAAGAGACTGTTACATCAGTCCTCTGTGCGTGTGATTCTATTTCCAGACGATAATTTGATAGCTTTTTAATGTCTTGATATAATCACTGGACTTTCAAAGAGTAGTTTCATTTGAGAGGAAAGGCTTCTTACGAATGCTAACAACGCAGTTTATAGGAGACCACTTTTGATTTGGAAGTGGTTCTTCAGCAGATATGGTGGAATTAAAACCACCATTGTACCTCCTGGCTCTCATTAATTTGGCAGGAAATCATTATCCTCGGGTTCTGACATGAAAGTACGAACTTTTCGATGAGAGTATGACATATAAAACCGTTTCACTGAGCTAATCTCTTTCAAACTGGGAATGACTCCTAATTCTTTTAATCAAAATATCGTCTGAATGACCACATTTCTTCTATGGTTTTTCACAAACGCTTGCCTTTAATGTTGCATGAACTTTTTTGTGTATTCAGCAGGTCATATGCAATGCAAATATTGATCTGGTAAAGTAATGAAATATCACACACACCATTGACTGCAGACTGAAAATCGATCAGGAAATACATTTCACGATATCGGGTGGATTTATGTCGCCTGAAAGATCCTCAATCTGATAGTCGATTAGAGGTTAATCTATGTTACACAGGAAAGGAACAAAACACGGTGGTTTTGTTACTTTTGTGCTAGAAGAGAATACAAGGGACTGCTATTCCCAATCGACTGCACAAGTGGAATAATCTCCTTTTTTTCAATTTTTCCCCCCTTTCTGCTGCTTCTCACAAGTTCTAATTGCTACTTCAATTTTTATCTTCTTCTTTTAAGGAATAGTGGGTTGGTTTCACTGTTTGTGCTTCACTGATATTTATCAACTCTCCCTGTAAGCCATTTTTGGGATTTGGCAAAACACTGCTGTGTATGTTTTATAACAAGCAGACAAGTTGTTTTTCATTCATCAACAGAGGGCAGTATTTGACTAAAAACTTAACAGGACTTAATTTAGTTTGTTAGGAATATTTGTAAATAAGGAGCCTATACCGTCCATGCCTATAACCTATACCGTCCATGGAGCCTATACCGTTCATGATAAAACCGTCCATGCTAAAACCAGTCACTTCCTTGGCAACGACAAGTCCTAAAGCACTTAATTTTTCCTTTTTCTTGTTGACTGGTACGAGTCACTTTCACTTGAATGAGTTTTTACCCCTAGCTATTCTTATCCATGAAGTGTCCTTGACAACCACGAATAAATGATCACCTCTTTCAATATTAGCACAATGGATGTAGCAATGCTCTACTGTTAAATATGACAAAGTAAAGAATGAAACGTTTAAGTTATTTTCCATTCATTTACATTTGCTAAAGCACCATGCGTGACAAGTTGTTTTCATACAGAATTTATAGTTGAGAGATAGGCGAGGGTTTGACGGTGTCAATGTGTGAACATTGGCATTCTTCCAAGATATCAACCAGATACACCACGCACGAGATTACTTTCGTTCTCTCTTGTTTTGATAAATTTATTCCTCAATCTTACTTTTTGTACTCATACAAAAGGTAGAGAAATATATGAACGACCACTCCCTAAAATGCAGTAACGCTAAACGGATAAGTGCCGTGAACCTACGCTAACTATTGTGGGATTCCGACAGGCCATCCCTTTGGTGAGTAATTCGTTTGTCCGACAGGTGCCGGCGTCCACCGGTGATAAGCAGTCATTGAGTTGAGGACACCAACTGCAGTTGAATCTTTCGTTGATGCTGAGACACACCCCACAGGTCGGTTTGGTCTCATCGTCTAGCATAGTAACAGCCTTTCTGTTACACTTGTAAATGGTTACTGAAATGAAGGAAGAGTTTATACCAGTAACAATGACATGTCATCTAGTACATAACTAAATCAAAGTAAACCAGAGATCACAGAAACTCAGATTTTGAGGTTTATTTGGTGGGATAGAAGTGTCCTGCATCAGGTTGGGACGCAGAAGGTTCAGATAAAGACCGTAGTACTGTGTCCAACATCACATCCGGTAAATGTGCTCTTTCATTGTTAAGTTCAACATTCATCATACCCACCCATTATTTAAAGACAATGTTCAGACTAATCAATGAACATTTGGTTTAAGATCAGGAAACAAATGTTGGCCAAAGTCATGTTCTCACTCATTTTGATAAATCACTAATATTTATCTCGAAACTGAAATCCCATCAATATAATAATATATCTAGGTGACTATCTTGACCCTCAAGTTTGATTGCAAATAACAGAAGAAAAATCCCACATTTTGAAATGTTCTAATTTGCATTCTGTGCACAATCAGTACCATCTTAAAGAAGTATACCAGCCACAAATTTTCAGGATCAAAAGAAAACTTGAATTAATCATTCTAAAATATCCTTTGGTGCAAAAATCTACGTGAATGTCTCAGCTTGGTAAATTACAGACTTATTTATGAGCATTAAGGACCTTTGTTAGTTTTGGTAAAGTTGTCAGAAATTGAAATATCCACTACTCTAAACAATGGATTATGTACATGTACTAAATGTTTCATTGAAGCCAGGAATAATGTAGTTACATCTTCTCCAGTTTGTTCTGCTTATTAAATGCCAAGTTGTCTGAAGAACAATCAAAGACAATAAAATCACATTCACCTCCTTGACTGTTATTGGTGACATTTATTGTTTTTAATTTAAGGCCGCCAAAATTTCCTTACTTAGTTGTCAGGGTACTGTAAACCACAACATCATTAAACAAACACAATTGACAGGATTGCATGTGAACATGTTAGTATAACAAGTGCAAAAGACAACATCTTCTGATCTTGTGAGCAGAACCTGATGTCACGACAAGCAAAACATCTTCTTTACATACAAAGGCATGATTACAAAGAGTGAGAAAATACCTTCAAAAAAACAAAGGAAGCCCCTCCTCCTCTTAGCTCATCAAATTTCTACTGATGACATAAGGATGTATTTGGAAGATTGGCAATACAAAACAAAGGAACAAGGAACAATTATGGTGCAGTAATATTGTTTTCCTGACCAATGTCACAATAGATGGGAAGATTGCCAACAAAAATATCGGCTTTAAAATAACGATATCAAAAGTATGAAATCTCAAACATCGGAGGCTGGCAAATGTAGGAAACCAACCTCCTCCAGTAAGAAAACCATGGTTAACTTTAGAGTAACAGTAGTGAAAAAGTCACCATAAGAGATTTGATATCTATTAATGTCACCTAGATTAGTACTTAACTCTGGTTTACTATTAAAGCTAACTTTTGCCTTTTGTTATAAGCGAAAGGTATTTCAAGAGCTTTTACCTCACAATTTTAGAATTATTTTCAAGTCATTACCAGGCATTATTCAGGGTGGTATCAAAGGATCAGGGATCATTCAGGGTGGTATCATAGGATCAGGGATCATTCAGGGTGGTATCATAGGATCATTCAGGGTGGTATCATAGGATCATTCAGGGTGGTATCATAGGATCATTCAGGGTGGTATCATAGGATCAGGGATCATTCAGGGTGGTATCAAAGGATGAAATCATACTCAAGGATGGCAGTTATTATAGGAAAATTTATCAATGTGGTGATATGTGACTACTTTCTGGACAGCTTATCTAACATACTGCCATCTTTACATAAGTTGCCGACAATGACCAGGATGAGCCGATAATACCTGGACTGCACATAGGGCAAATACACCTGAAATTGACTACGACACAAAACACACAAATGGTAACAAGAGAGGGGAAAGAGAGACTTGAAATTACCTGTAATGTCATTCTCCATGTCTAGAGGGAAAGTCCCCCAGAAGACCTTCAAGGAGCCACTGACAGATTCATCTGGTGAAGAATAGTTGAACTGTAGAAGAAAAAACAGATGAAAAATGAAAGGAATGAATGGACGATGCCTTTCTCTTCATTTGTATCATGTTAGGGTATATAATATTAGGATGATTCTGGTATCACAGGTAGGGGGAGGGGGTTGAGGGAGGGAGAGGGGGAGGTGGGTATGGGATGCAATGTGAAATGAAAATTCAAAAATAACTATTCAATGTAGCTTAAGCATTCTTGCCAAGATGAATAATTATGGTCATTTTTGTGACACAAATATAGCAGGTTGATTGTTAGGCATCAATGCAAGATGTCTAAAGAACAGTGAAACAAATAAATTATTCATATTCAAAAGAAGTCCAATAATGCTTGTTTGCTTTTAAAGAATAATACAATTATACATGATAAATGAGCCTGGGGAATTCTGTATAAACCGTGTCTCTTTTAGACGGAATGACATTAGAACAAAACTTGTTTGTCTCCCCAGCATTTGAAATACTGCTGTAAGGAGACAGCATAGGAGACAGTCTTCCCGGTGTGTTTACACTTACCAAGTTAGCTTCACATTCGATAAGACCATCTTCTAACCTATTAGCAGGTACTGACAGTGAGTCAAGACCACCAAACTGAATCCGACAGCTGAAACTAAACGTCTGGTGAGAGACAAACGAAAAGGAGAATAAAATTATTGAAACCAAGAGTCATTAATGAATGGATTTACAAAGTGGAACTCTCTGGGAATCCAAGCATATACGGTGGAATATTTGCCTATGTTGTATTCATTCGATTGTACATATATGTCTGTGATTTGTAGCCTACAGTGAAGTAGTAAATATCATAAATGTCAGATATAAATGTGAGTTATGGGTTTACTTAGCTGGTCATATGCCTGGATAGGACTTCTGTGATATATCTTTTAAGTGATTTTGTTGCAGGCAGATCAAGTAACAAATGGTTGCTTTTATAAATTTTAGAATATTGCCTCAAACTCTTGCCGTTACAAATATTACGATTACTCAAAAAAAAATTGGGGGGAAGATTTTGATCAAAACAAATTGTTCACAGAAACTGAGGTTAATTTTGACAATTTATAGTGTCTCTGTGAGAGACTTTCTGCTCAATAAATATGACTCACTGAAACTAAAGTAAAAAAGAAAAGGAAAATAAAAATAAAAAATAAAGTGGTCTGTAAGTACAAGCCATTTAAGATGTACCTCCGGTACAACGATGACTACTTACATCGGCAGGAAAATTAATTCCATTGATCTGTAACTCTCGAGTCTGTCCAGCAGGAATCAAAATTTCGTCTGTGCTATGAATCAGTGGACAGTCCTGTCAAAAAAACCATTGGAGACGTGAGATGTGTTAATGGCGGCCTACGAGGTCTAACGACATCCCACTGCAGAGAGCCATTATCTCAACGGGGCAATTGACTCTAATACTAATGTTTCTTGACACAGTTCATAATAGCAAATGGCAAACCGAACAGACAATGGCGTCGACCATCTTCCTTATCGGTCACCATTTCCTATAACTTTTAAATATTTTTAGCATTTTCAGATGTTTCGTTCCAAACTCGAGTACAATTTTTTTTCCTTTCGTTTATTCTTTACTCTAATAATCAGAATCACAACCTTGTACATTATTGCTTCTTCTTTTTGTCGTTGTTGAAAACGTAGAAATCGTTTCTCCGAGATTAGAACAATTTAAGCTATCTAGAAACTAGCAAGAAAGGAATCAAAATGAGCTAAATTTGAGCTATTTGCATCTCTCTAGTTTAACCATTCAGTTAAAATGATCAACCCTTCTCTGGATATTTTGTTTGGGAATTTTTTCCCCTTCAGCTTTTTTCTTATAATAGTCAATATTTCACCATGTTAATTC
>JAAAKB020260742.1:0-10124 GCA_010014835.2 Apostichopus leukothele
CGTGTTACACTCTACCCTTAAGTGCAGTCCATTAAATGAAGTTTCACTCCCCTAATATTAAGGCTATATACGAGCACTGATACTGACACAGGAACCGACTCAAAGTTAAGGTGGCGTAAGGTTCCTATGGGTTTCCTTGACTACATTTTTTTAAGGTTTTAAGTCAGGCGAATGAACTTACAAAACAAAATATTTTGCCGTCTGTTACGGGGAACCTGCAGCAAGTCCTGCTGGACAAAAAACAAACATGAAAATGTTTCGTGAACCAAACCTTCTCCCGCTTCGGCTCTCCCGTCTATCAACATTGTTCAACACCCTTACTCCCTGCTGTTACGAACGCCACGATATCGCTACAAAACTGAAATGGCCGCTCGTATATATGCGTTTTGGATAGATACCCAGCTTGATCACGATTGTCGGTTGACCTGGCGACGAGTGAAGCGCAGCGTAGTTGAATTTATTCCCTCGCTCAAGTTGATCACACAGTTCCCGAAACAACGAACTAGAATTCCCTAGAAGGATTAGTATTTCCCGAGAGCTTGCACTAGAATGTGATTCATCCACGGATACTACTTTTAATCTATCTTTACGGTTTTACTAGTTTGAGGCAAAATACAAAAATATTGACGGATAATTTGATTTTTTTACGATATTTTTAAACTCTTATTGGACCGAAAATCAACTCTTTAGAAGAAAAAAACATTTAATTTTGTACATTTTTATTGAACAGCATGTTTTACCATTGTCAAAAAGGAGATGGCGTCGTACACAAACTGCAGTTCGAGTGGATGGAATGTACAATATTGGAGAACTCTACTAAACAGATACCACAGATATTGGCTTGTGTAGATCACACAGTGGTGAAGTTGTACCCAGTAATATCATCGAGATAACATACACACGTTACAGGGTCTAGATATCTTTGACAGTACTAAGCGTGCGTACAGATGCATAGCAACTTTCTTGAATTATCAAGTGTAACGCGCATACCTCACCGTATTCATCCTGGCGTTTTCGTCCGCTTGGATTCGATTTTATAGACTACATCCATGCTCGTTGATTTGAACGGCTCGATCTTTGCGGAATATTGGAAATAATTGATATATTATCAGTATTGCAGTTGATGAGTTCATTCATGAATCGTGTGGCCTAACCTTAGTAACTTAGGTCTGCAATAGCCTATGTGTTCAATCCGGCCGGTGTTTTGTTGACTAACATACAACTGAGTGTAAGCTCGAACCAATAACGTTAATCTAAGTTAGGCTAAGCCAAAACCTCAACGACAAATGCTTCCAAGTAGGCTACCTTTAAACCGTTCTCGACAAGACTACGTTTGTGCCGTTGTGAAGAAGTTCTGTTTCACCTGAGTGACGACATACAGTAGTTAACCAGTTTGTTAGTATTTCTGCGAACATTACTTTCTGCATGCAAGAGCCGATGTGCTGAGCAGTTGGTGAATGCTGAAGTTAAGAAGTGTTAACCTGCATTTCTTGAAAACTTTGACTGCCTCACAATGCCTGCAAAAGCAGAAGATATTTTGAAAGGCTTCAAGCTGTATCCTTTTGTACATTGGCCTGTATAGTGTTGTAGGCCTAGCCTAGGCCTATGTGTTTTGCCTGCCGTTAGGCTTTTCATATAGCATGGTGGGCTCATAATTGATGCACTTAGTTAAGGATTTGATTGACAATGTCTGTCAACTAACAATCCAAATCACTCTACTGCATGCATTTTTCATATGTGTAGTTCCTCAGTAATGTAATGATCTCAAAAATGTTTATTGTTCTGTTCCTACGCAACGTACAATTGAGAAGAATTTGACCACAAAATGTTTGATGTCATAGTTTTCATACCCCTAAATTGACACATTCGTCGATAAGCTAACTGTAGTGTAGGCTTAATTATACATCCATTGACTTTGGATGCTGTTTGCTATGCTCTGAACCTCTAAGCTCAGACAGGTCAGGTCCCAGTCAGTAGTGGTATTATATTGAGGTAATTTTTAATATTTTTAGGGAGTAAGATTTCCAAATGTCAAAAAACGTGCAAAACTGAGAGGAGGGTGTTAAAAGCTTATAAAAAAACACAATTTGATCAGCATATACCTGAAATGTATTCAAACTCATGAAATATGTAACTCTGCTTGACTGCTAAAAGCTGTATCAGTGCTAGTAATATTTGAAGGTGCGTCAATTACGAAGGTGCGTCAATTATGAAGCCTTTACTGTACTATAGGCATATAACCAAACATAGACTAGGCTAGAGTAGATCAAAGCCACAGATGCTCTCAGCATTTTCCACACTTCAATTATAAAATACCCTGCTTTTGAGAAGGTTTCATTTTCCGGTGGAGGCACTGGCAAGTTGTTTTACTTTGCTGCTGTGACTCATTATCCAGTAAAAAATAATTTTTTCCTATTAATAGTGATTAAAGTTGTTTAACTTCTCCACTGTGACTCCAACTTATAAAAAATATATTGTTAGGAAAATGTGTCAAAGCATTTATGAAGTACTATCTTTTAAATGTCTTCTTCCCACAATTCCAACAGTCCAAACTTCAGCAGAAAAATAAGCTGTTAAATACAGGATATTCAATATTTACTCCACACAGTAATATAATACTATATGGCATGACACTCCAAGAGTACCTGTTCACTACAATGTGCCAACTATAATGAATTGCTAATAGATTTACCAAAGTATTGTAAGCCAAGTCTACTTTTCTTTGGTAAAGCAGGTTTGGCAGTTATTACATGTACATTATTAACCAACATTGATTGCTAATGATGTATTATCAAACGAGAATTCTAGGACACCATTAAAGCGTTGTGAAAAAAACTACTTAAGGGAACTAATCACCTTCTAAAATCTCTCGTTGCCCTATCACATATTGGAAAGCTCTAATTGACCACAATGCTAATACGTCACACTTTTTTAAAGAAAATAATGCTGAATTTAAAGGTCTAAATATCTGCACATGGGTTAGCCTAATATAGCTTAGGGCCTGCCATAATGCCAACTGGTGTGTCCCAGTTCCTTTACAGCATAATTACTGTGTACCAAACAGTGGGAGCTAGATAATAACTGTCAAATGTGGTGTTAGCCAGAGGCTAGGAGGTTAAGTTTGCATTTTGAAATTGACATCACAGGACAAATTTATAATGATTGTCTGAGATGACCAAACGTCTGTTTGGACAACCACATTCAGCGTTACAGGTCGTCCTGCGGACATCTATGTAGTTCTTTACGTCCTATTCATTGGGACAACCAAATTTTCTGTTGTGACAACCGAAGAGTAAGACCTGGTTGCTTAGGGCCAACTAGGAAATCGTAAAAAAAAATTGTCTTTCATCACCTAAAGAATTTTGTAATTCCATGCCATTTGGAAATACTGGTTCCTGGATTATCAGGATTCAAAAACCGACCATTCTGTTTAAAATTTGTATCTACTTTATAGTATTGTGCATGGTTCTTTGCTACAACTCAGTACTTCAAATTCCATAAAAAATACAGTATATACTAATATAACATGTTTTGATGTACATCTTAGTTTTTTAGTACATCATCGTATATGTTTAGTACATGATCGTAAGTTTTTTAGTACATGAACATAAAATATGATCATCATTAACATCATCATATGTTGTGGTCCTTTTCGCGTTCCATAGGAGTGCAGCATTCATTTCAAAGATGTCAAAAGCTGCACTAAGTGGCATGTTATTTGAACTATTTGGATTTTGCACAATTGTGAACCTTGAAATAACATTGGGAACAAGTTTGACATACAGTAAACTATGTTGGATTTGCAATAAATTCTTCACAATGTAGCAGGTCAGTAAACATCTTGACTGATCAAAGTAAAGACATGTTATAAGTGACCATTGAATGCTTTTCCATAATTCTCTATGCTCAACATCAGTAACTGGATGAACCTGAGAGATGCAGAGACTGGCAGAATTCTATGGCAAGCTACAGAAGATTTGTAAGTATTAACAACTCATTAGCATTAACCAAATGTGTTACTGAATCAGTATCAGTGTCTTCATCACCCTATGGACACATTATTTTAAGGTTCCACCGTACAGTACTTCAACCATAGAGTGTGTGACTATTAGAAGCACAAGAAGTGTTGGTGTTTTATAGATAGTCTTGCCTCACAACCATCTGTATTGAGATAACCCAAGTCCCAAGTTTGATGAAAATAAAATAGTACAACATTTTCCAAGAGTACTATAGTAGGAATGTAGTTACAGCAGATGGAGGTATACAGCCATTTACAATTTCAAGCTTTCCTAACAGGGGACACAAAACTAATTAGGAACAAGTTGAACAAACAATTTATGCTACCTTATATCTCGGTATAAAAAACTCTTCTTTTCAACTTATATCAAAAAGTTTACAAATACTTGTCCGGACATTTGATTTTGCTGTTTTGGTTTGCCTGCCATATTAATGATTGGAAATGAACATTAGATACTTGACTGAGTCAATTTCTTTTGAGTCAATTGGCATTTCAAATTCATCAATTTTGTATCCATTTTATCAAGTACTGATTTCTTTGGGTTGTGCATCAATTGGCCTGATGCTTGACTTGCTATTTGTCAGAATTATACAATTAACCATGTTTTATGTACAGTCTGTAGCACAGATAATCTTAACTCAAAAGTAGTTTGGATGAGCAGTGAACACTCACAACAGTGCTGCATAGTATTGTGCATCACTAGCTCTGTAGACTATTCATGACAGTAAATATCTGTATAATCCTCTCTGTACACAAAGATACCTGCATGATGCTTGTTGGCATGGAGCATGTTTGACCAAACCTATATAGGATTCAAAAGTTTGCTCTTTATATATTGACTTTGTAAAGGAGAGTAACTTCTGTACCACAACCTCGGTTCTATAGATTAACCTGGTCAGCAAGCCATGTACTGTACTGTAAAACACACGATCCAGAAGGAAATAAAGTTCAGGAGAATTCTGTAAATAGTTTCTTTGTGTAGTGTTTTCTTGAATCATTACCTGAAAGTGCCTTGTAGGATCATGTCGAGTGTAGCAGACCTGTACAGAACAGTCTACTCACTCTACTGTACAGTATATATATGCAGTACACATATGTAGGGTTGTTTGATATTATTTAGGGTAGCAGCAGGATCATGTACCTGTTTTGTGTACCTTGCAGCAGTAGGGATCATTTAAGATCTTGTTTGAATATGGTTTACTGTAGCATAAGTTAAGGTTGAAGGATAATTTGAGGTTGAAGGATGAGGTTGAAGCATAAATCTTCAGGAAGAAGATGCATGTTTACTGACAAGTGAAAGAAAGGTTTCTTAGTGTAGGCAGTACTCCAATGTAGCTTACTTTTACCGTTAGCCCTGCATCGTGTCTAGTCCATGAATATGAAAATGTTTGCAAGTAATGTAGATGTTTATGTTTATGTTAATAGTAACGTATAAAGCGCACGATATGTACAAAGAAAAAGTGCATTCAGCGGATGATGAAACTTGCAAAACTTTAACAAATATAATCAAGGTACAATTTGTAGCCAATACTGATGATATGTAAGTTTTTGTGCTTTTGCATATTAGGCAATATCTTAAAGAAGACACAAACCTAACTATCATCTTTGGTTTAAATGACGCAGACCTTTATGAAGAATAATTCTCCCCAAAAAGCTAAGAAAATTCTCACTCTGTTTGGGAGATACCACAGCTTATAAGGTGTATGCAAACACAAGGCTGAAGACTTGATCAATTCGAAATATTACATGATCCAGCCACTGGTCATATGCTTCAATTCGCTATGTATTTCTACATCAAAATGTATATTTCTGTCATGGAGATGGGTTTTGCACATGCTGACTCTTAAATGTCGAACCTTTTAATATGTCCAAAGTGATGGCACTGGTTTCAGTCTCAACACAGTCAACATTAGTTTGGAAAATATGAAAAGTGGAGCGAGTAACATGTTTGGGATCCTAGTGGTACTATAACATCAATTATTTTTAAAATGACAGCTCCCAGACACAAGTTTCACAGTCTGAAAACAGACCAACATTTTTCTAAGCTGTTTGGGGGAGGGGGGGGGCAAAGAATCTTCAAAAAGGTCTTTGTCATTTAAAACAAAGATTATGGTGGGGATTGTGTTTCCTTTAATGTATGTATATTGATCCTACAGAACTTACTGTACTATGCAATGGTTGTAACCTTGTTTACGCAATGCTACTAAATCCCTATGACAGCATGAAGAAGGTTAGTATAGAATGCCTGTTAGGTGAATCTTACTTAATATTCAACCTTGACCTTTGACCAGGAAAGTTTATAAGTAGTGATTGATCTAAGATTGTAAATGAACTTTCACATGCTTATTTCACATGGCACCACTCTGACATGTGCATAGTAGTAGTTCAAGCTACCATTGTTCCCAGCAGGTGGAGCTGACAGATATCAACAGGTATGTACCATATTAGCTCATGTGGAACATCATGGGCATGGTTACAGTACAGAAAAATGCTAAATCACATTAATTTATTTGTGGGAATTTTCATTTTATTACAGGGCTTGAAATGTACAGTTTAACATACTGTACCTTTTCAATGGTAG
Organism: Apostichopus leukothele; assembly: GCA_010014835.2. NCBI lineage: Eukaryota > Metazoa > Echinodermata > Holothuroidea > Aspidochirotida > Stichopodidae > Apostichopus > Apostichopus leukothele. The sequence continues at coordinate 6,600 of JAAAKB020260742.1, forward strand.
AGGGGCCCTATGAAATTTTACTAGGACACAACAGAACTAGAGCCAATTGGCAGATAAAGTATTTGACAAAAAGGAATAAATAGTCTACTAGCAGTACACATTAAGCCTTCCAGATCTGTGTTTTTTGTATTTAAAAATCATGAAAGAAAACATTCCTGTTAGATACATGTTTAGGAGAGTTTGCAATGGACCATTGATACAGACACATGTTAATGGAAGTAAAACATTTGAGCAGATTGATATGAAACCTATATGGATTTTGCCACTATGCCACCAACAGAAGATGTGACCTAGTTATCTTTAGTCTGTAGGTAAAATACTGTAGGTAAAACAGTAGTAGAAGTTTCTTTCTTAACAATGAAACCTCAACACAGTTTACTTATTTTCAAAATGTTTCATACCAGCTGGACTTTTTTGTCTAGGAGACAATGTACAGTACTATTCTAAAGGTGTTCATACTGCTGGTTAAGCATTAATTATTAAATTAGATTGTCAGAAAGGAGGCGTGTTACTGGAGTATCAAATACTTAAAAAATGGGGGTTCACAAAACAATAGTATTAACTGTAAGTGAATGAAGTAAGTACTACATTCCCATTGCAGCTGTTCTAGGAGCATTGTGAAATGTGAATTTTCAAATTCTGAACAAATAGTGGGCTTAAAACTATGAAAAGTGGGGCTGATGGGTATTGTGGGCCGCGACGTAGAATCACCTACAAAAGCAATTATCCACAGGAGATGCGATTAGGTCGAACATGATGTGTGACTGGTGACAATCTTCAAAAAGGTTATGGATGAAAAAACTATTGGGAAATACTTGGTTCTCAGGCAAAAGTGTACATCTGGTTGGTCATTTTCAAGCCTGAGAAGTGCCATTTCCGATGATCTGGGGGGTATAAAAACCAGAAATTTTCTTGGACGCTGTGCACCAACTGATGGTGGCGCTCCGCTAAGATGGTTCGCACCACCCAGGTTAGAAAATCCTGGATATGCGCCTGCATAGTAAACATGAATATTACCATCAGTTGAAGTTCATACATACTCTGCTTTCAATGATTAGGGTAGATGCAAGGATGCTGCCAGACCATCGCCATGAGACTATTAGCCAACCAAATCATCAGAAAAGCAATGTTGCCTATTTTCAGCTGGAAAGTCTCTTTAATTAATTCAAATATTGTGGACTGTGTGATGGTGTGTGACTTTTATCCAAAAGATATTGAGTCTGTAAAAATTGTTCAAATGCACTGACACATTGCAGCATTTCTTTGCAAATATACAGTAAGCCTGCATTCAAATCTTCAGCATGTTTCATAGCTCTCCCAGAAATCACAGACACAAGATGGCGAAGTAACATATTTTTGTACTGGTTGAGATGATTTTTAACTGGCAAAGGATTGCTAGAAACAGGAAACTGAGGTCAAAGATGTGTCTTATTGACACAGATATTTGGCTTATTAATTCGTATCATAAAGACAGGACAGCTCACTGCGACTGAACAATGCACAGTTGAAAATAGACAGGGCTAGTTGTAAAAAATACCTCAATATCATTTGCGGGAGGGAAATCTTTTTTACTATATGTCGTATGTTTAATTAAATATGTTTACTTTGAATCTTGGCCTACATGATTTTAAGGCCTGTAAGAAAAACTACTGGCATACATAATGCTAGTGATGTAATTTTACTTTTGGCGCGGAAAATTTAGCAGTCCCTTATTTATCATCTTACAATGGTGCATATCATGTTTGCACAATGTGCTGGTGATTACAAAGGCAAAAATCAAACCTACATTATGAAATGTTTCCCAAAGGTAAATTGAGAGTGGTATTGAAAAACTTAACATGCATAGACTCCAGATGTGTGACCTGATTAATTCACTTTGGCTTCATTTGTGAGTACAACGTTTCTGTATGCTGCTGTGTTGGACAAATCTAACCGTAGTAGTGGCATGGACACTGCAAAGTTCGGACACCTACTGTAAGCCTTAAAACATTCCAAAACTATAACTTCCTTTTATTGACAAATATTTAAGTACTTGCTTGCACACCGGTCATTTTGGAGAGAAAATAACTGTAGCTTCGGTATTTTTTCGTCAACTTGGCTCTTGCCTTAGGTTGTCATGGTAAAATCGTGTATTTCTTAGGGGTGTCCGAACTTCGCAGTGTTCCGAACTTCGCAATACTGACTATACTTACCGACTTTGCGATCGGCATCATGGTCATTGCCAACTTTGCCTATATACACTATGCCCCAATTTGTGACTGGTTTGATATTCCTGCAATACTAGAGATGAACATAAAGACATCTACCTAGTTAGTCATCTAGCCAATGTTCCTTGTTAGGGCTAGTCTAATCCTATGCATACTTCATGAAATACCTGTTGCCATCACAGCCTAACTTAGGCCTGCATGGAATTACAACAAGTTACATTAGGCAAATGGCAACGAATATTGCATGAAGAACTCCTTGCGTTGTCTTTCTACACTAAAAGAAGCCTGACACCGCAGTAAGTCTAGCCTAAATAATTAAGTTAACCCACTGTAGAGCTATTCAGCCTAGGCTAGGCCCTTTGCCTAGGCTATTATTGGTAACTACGCTTAGCCTGGTAATATACCAAAAGTGTTTATACTCTAACTAGTAACGTTATGCCAATGCGATAATAAGTAGGCCTATGTTCAAGGGGCCTGATATAACGAATGAAGTTCTCTCTACTCCGATTTTACATCAGATTATTCAATCTAAACAGCTATCTAGTTCAGGAAATACCTTTCTACCAAAGCATATTCTAGCGATTCTAGCCTGACCTACCTGAGAATATTTCGCTGAGAAATAACTTGGAACAACTTTCTTTTAAGTTCTAACGTTACGCAGTTAGGGTTGCTCTACCAATTTGCCCTTTCTATTCCACGTGTATGTATCCCCCCATATCGGAAGTATATACGAACGTGAACTTCTAACGCAAAACGGCAGGATAATCATTGACTAAAACGTTTTTGATTTTCGCAGTGAACAACATTTTGAACGAGACAGCAAAACTGCAGTGTGGTTTCGATGATGCTACTTGAATACTCTTATATGAATATGACACACTAGAGTGAAGCGTATAGCCAGGATGAACAACATACTTCAAAGTATTCCAGTAAAAAGCATTGCGATATGACAAACAATATTCACTTTGGCCGCTGATATCCGAAATGGACACTTTTCTTGTGTTCAGCATACAGATTGATCTCTAACAAAGACAACAGGCTTCTTCTCAAGCCTTGACAAATATTTTAAAAGTGGCCATGACACGAAAATTTCAACGTCGTCTTTTGGGGATCCATCTAAGCATGTTCTCTAGAACATATATCAACCATTCTGCCAGTTAAAAACATGATTTTTACCAGCCGAAAATTTAGAATTAATTTACCCTCTTCGGGGCTTGAAAAGCCCGTTCGCCCGAAAAATGTTCCTAATCTCCTGACGTCATGTGACGTCATGTTAGGAACACGATTTGCTCTCGCTGTTTCCTACGATCATATATAC
>JAAAKB020260753.1:0-10123 GCA_010014835.2 Apostichopus leukothele
CTCTTTTAGCAGCTTCAAGACAATGTTTAGAAGGTTGCAGAGATGAGTCAATGTAGATACCTAGGTCTCTTTCAACAGAGACCTCCTGTAACTCCACACCATTAAGATTGTATGTAAACTTTTGGTTACTACTACCAATGTGCATTACCTTACATTTATCAATATTAAAAAGCATTTGCCACCCCTGAGACCAGGAAAAAATCTTATCCAAATCGGCTTGAAATTTCTCAGAATCGCTTTTGGAAGAGACCTCAGAATACAATTTGGTGTCATCAGCAAACTTCTTAGCTTTACACAAAATATCTCCGTCGATGTCATTTATATAGGTAACAAACAACAAGGGACCTAATACAGACCCTTGTGGAACCCCACTAGTAACGTTCTGCCAAGAAGAAGCACAGCCTTTAATTACCACCCTCTGTTCCCTATTACCAAGCCAATTCCCGATCCAAGACAGTAAATTCCCATTGACACCCATACTCTTCAGCCTAAGTAAAAGACGCTGGTGGGGAACTTTATCAAAGGCCTTCTGGAAATCCAGGAACACAACATCTACAGACTTCTGCCTATTTAGTGAACTTGTTACATCTTCCATAAACTCAAGGATATTAGTGAGACAAGACCTTTTTTGACAAAAGCCATGTTGAGACTCTCTGATCAAAGACTGACTGCTGAAGTGACAGACCATAGACCTTTTAACAATAGACTCCATGACCTTACAAACTACACTAGTGAGACTAACGGGCCTATAATTACAGGGCTTAGACTTATCACCCTTCTTGAAAATTGGGGTAATATTAGCACATCTCCAGTCCCTAGGAACATAACCTTCATCCATAAATTTACTAAAAACCAACGAGAGTGGAACGCAGAAATGGTGTGCAAAAGTCTTCAACAAATACGGATGGATTGCATCCGGTCCAGAAGCTTTAGAAACATTTAGACGAAGTAGCTCCTTTAAGACAACCTCATCCGAAAATAAGACCGTATCCAGTTTAGGCCTATCACTGCCCCCCTGAAAATCTGGAATACTACTCGTATCTTCCCTTGTGAAAACCGACACAAAATAGTTGTTCAAAAGATCTGCAAGATCCTGACTATCAGTAACTATATTATCAGCCTGTGGTGCCCTAAGAGAAACAATTGCATCTTTAACTTTCTGCTTTGACCTGACATAAGAAAAGAAGGCCTTTGGGTTATCCTTAATTTTTAGGGCAATGCTTTTTTCGAAATTCAATTTTGCATCAGAGACTAAGCATTCTACCTTCAGCTGATGAATTTTAAACTTGGCCAAAAGAGATTCAGATTTAGTCCTCCTAAACAACTTCCACATTCTACGTTTTTGCCTAATTGCACATCTAACTTTCTTATTCATCCAGTGAGGCATACTGCTTTTACGACGACGATTCTTCCACGGAACATGATTTTCCATAATGACCTTTAATTTATCAGCAAAACAAATCCAAGACTGAGAAGCACTCATATCGCTAAACAAATTAATCCAATCTGTACCCTTTAGTAAAGTTTCAATTGCCTCTGTATCTGATCTCGAAAAATCAGGGACTTTTTCATTGCTAACAGAATTTACGACTTTGCAAACAACATCAAAAGCTAGTATATCATGATCACTAGTTCCTAGTTTTCCTAGACCCGTCAAATCAACAACATTGCTTGGATTAGAACTCAAAACAAGATCCAGGATGTTATCCCCCCTAGTAGGGAAAGTAACATGTTGATGTAAAAAGCAATCTTGCACAACATCTAGAAAATTACTACCCTTCCTACTACTAGAACCATCTATCCAATTAATGTCAGGAAAATTAAAGTCGCCCATTATAACAACATCCCCTTTAGCAGCCTTTCTTATTGAGTCAAACAGCACGACATCATTATCATCGCTGCTGTTAGGAGAGCGGTAAACAACACCCACAGTGATAACGTCCCTGGACCTCTTGGAGTTGTTTGTGGACAACTCGCACCAGACAGAATTAACAAAAGCCCCTTGCAACTGAGATTTCTCAACACTTACAATGTCATCCCTAACATACAGTAAAACTCCCCCACCAACCCCATTACGAGTATCCCTTCTGTCCTGACGATACACAACATACCCCGGGTGAGAAACCTCAGCACTATCTATGTCCTCCCTTAACCAAGATTCGGTGATACCAAACACATCAGGTTTCAGATCCTCAAGAAGCACAGTAAATTCAGCAAAATTTTTACGAATACTTCTAGCATTGGTAAAGACAATCTTCAGCTTATCCCTGAAACTATGTACCTTAGAATGCCTCCTAAAGTTAGAATTATGACTATCACTTTTCTTGCTTTCAAAACGCCTATAATCGCCTCCACTAGGAACATAATCTTTATCCAAAATTATTCCTGACCTCATCGCCCCCCAATTTAGTTTAAACATAGCTGTTCAACAGAGTAATTCACCATCCTACCAAACAACGAGGCCCCAGTATTAGCTAAGTGCAAACCATCCCTGGCGAACAAATCCCTTCTACCCTGGAAAGATGACCACATGTCAACAAATGTGAAGCCGAAGTCGGCACACAGACTATACAATAAACCATTCAAAGTTACAATCTTTTCTGACAGAACCTTGTTGTCAAATCTTGGCAACAAACTACATATGACAACTTTAGCCCGAGTTGATGCTAGTCGACACATCAATTCGTGGTACCTAGACTGAATAATGTTTTGTGACTCCTTCTGCACATTATTGGTGCCTACCTGGACCACAACCACCTCCTCATCAGACACGATTTTGTTAACCCTTTTACTGACATCCTGGATTTTAGCACCTGGCAAACATACCCTGACCCTTTTTGCTTTATCCGCCCTGCAGAACTCTCGGTCTACATACCGTACTAGTGAATCCCCACACAATACCATTCTTCCTTTCGACTTCTCCTGTCCCCACTGACCGCTGTTTACAACCACACTACCATCTTCTATCACATCACAATCACCACGCACTTCGTCCACTACTAGCCACTCACTATTTCCCTCCTGGGAGACTTCATTCCCATCATCAACATCACGCAACTCCTCCACAGGTAACACGTCAAATCCATTACAAGTTGGAACAACCTCGCAACAATCCCTATCAGCAACTGCACTACTCACAGCTCTACTATTCCCGACTTCCGTCCATACACAACTACAGCTATTCAATAGCTCCTCTAATTCCTTAAGTTTCACACACTTATCGCAAACAAACACAATAGCTTCACTAGACGCTGATTTAAAATCACATTCCAAGCCAGAAATCTCAAACTCGATCCACATATTACACGCATCACAGCAGACTAAACGATCAGGCACAGCCATAACGAAAATACTAAGTCAAAGAAAAACCAGCGAACACAGAAAATCGATACTCACGATGAGCAGCTTAGGCTAAACAGAGACTATACACTGAACGATAGGATACAATGACGCTACAGACCTAAAACCACGGACAGAACTGAAACAAGACAAAAACAGCTCAGATTGAACACAAAAACATGCAGAATGAAAGTTACAGACAATAAATAACGAATACACTGAGGCACAGAATACCCGCGAACACAGAAAATCGATACTCACGATTAGCAGCTTAGGCTAAACAGAGACTATATACTGAACGATAGGATACAATGACGTTACAGACCTAAAACAACGGACAGCACTGAAAGAAGACGAAAAACAGCACAGATTAAACACAAAAACATGCAGAATGACAGGAACAGACAATAATAACGAAAACACTAATGCACAGAAAAACACGTGAACACGGAAAAACGATACTCACGATTAGCAGCTTAGGCTCAACATAGACTATACACTGAACGATAGGATACACTGACGCTACAGACCTTAAACCACGGACAGCACTGACACAAGACAAAAACAGCACAGATTGAATACAAAAACATGCAGAATGACAGGAACAGACAAAAAAACTCCAAATAAACAACTAAACGAATCACAAGGTGTATTGATGAAAAAAAAAACGATCCCAAAAAAATCCAAAAATGAACGAATTGCAAGAGCTCCGAAAAGTACGTGTGTACGCTTCAACGACCAACGACCAACGTTCAACGTTCAAGTGATTGAAAGTCTGATAGAATCAAGCTTACATGTTATGCTCAGTTTATATACATGTAGCCCAGACCTACATTTGTATAACATGTATTAGTGCAGTGTTCATAGATCTGATAAAGACACCTAGCTGTGTTTTTATTGAATATTAAGATACCATATAACTATGAAAGGTAGGGGCATAGCTGATAGAAAGGTTTCAAACAGTCATTTGTGATTCTAATTAGTCTACTGATTGGTATCAGAATCTGTATAATTCCAGTAAAGATTCAAAATACTGACAACATGCAGTGTGTTCTATATGTATCTCCCAGTATGATGACAGCCTTCATGCATTGCTTAGTATTCGATGCTCAGTTTACTGTATGGCTGGAATAAAAATTCATTCATGAATTTGTTCCTCGCTTACCTGTCTCCCCACAACCTTAGCACTCTCGTTCTCATTCTAAGTTTTGGAATTTCTCTTATCTAGAGAAGTCAGTCTTAGTAGTAGATTAGTGAATGTTTTAAAGTAAGCAAATCCAATCATTTACATTAGCTCATGTGATGGGTCACTCGTGATGGACAACTTAATCCCCAGTAGAAAGTTGAGAAACAATTTGACCCTGTTTGGAAGGTATCACGCTTCTAATGTTCTCTCACACACATGGCTGAAGACTTGAGCAAATGTAAGGATAACATCGCTGAGCCACACACAGCAGAGTTTCAGTTTTATTTACAAATTATAATTTCTATAATAGAGATTTGTGTTAATTGTACATGTGGTACTGTATATACACTATATCTAAAATATTGAAGTTCTTAGCATGATCTGAATCAAGCATTGGTTGCATTGTCATGGCTGTATATATTCGTATTGAAAAACAAAGTGAAAGTGAACAGTTTCACCACCTGCTAGTGTCACTACTGTATGACTATATGAGACCTAGACACAGCTTAAAACTCTCAAAACTACCAAATGCCACAGCATTTCTTTTTAAAATTCTTTTGGAATGTCATTCATGGTGAAGATGTCTTATCTTAAAGCTAACCATGATGGATCAGGACAACTCAAAATGTTTTTGAGGGCCTAAACGCTTCAAAAGGGCTTCGAAATAACCCTGGAGATTCAAGTTTCTTTCTCCTAACTTTATTTAAACAAAAACGTAGAAGAGAAATAAAAATTATACCTCACAAATACCTTCTGTAACGTTAGTTCTAGAATACTAGTAGGAATCTGAAGAAGGATATAAAGAAAGAAGATGCAGTAGGCCTCAGAAATTTTCAGTTGATATACAAGAATGCATCATGGGTGTATCTCTTTGCTAGGACAGTGCGATAAAAAGGAGGTTTGGAAGAACTACTGTACCTTTGCCTTGTAAAGTCGAGAAGGCGAATGGTGATCTCGTGTTTTACAAACTTGTTCACCATTTCTTTTATCAAATTGTATAGGATTTGAGGAGGCATTTTCCAATTTAGCACAAATCTTTTATTTGCTTGAGCTGCACACGTGCACAGCTTGCTGGACATTTGTGCCATCGATAGCAAATCTGACCCCCACCCCCACCCCACTTGACCTTGCATTTATAATATTCACAGTCACTTTTGATACATTTCTTGTGTATTCTCTCTCTACCAACCCCTGAGCCCGTGCTCATCCACATTGCGATATATCCAATAGCACTTTCAGACTGGTCAAATATACTACATGGCTTTGTAACTTTTGTATGTCCTTGAATATTGGATTTATGCTATGTCATTCCCACTTTATGTTTAGAGAACAAGGTGGGAAAAGAGGAAACTACCTAAAATATTTTTCTCTCTCTCTCTATCTTCATTTGTTTTCACTCTTTTAGATGTAGCCATCAACCAGCCTTCTCGGATCAGTCTCTTCCAGGAGAAGGTCCAGGACGCCCTGTTTCAGTACGTCCTCTCCAGAGACGCCGGGAACGTCAGAAGAGTCGGGGATATTCTCCTAAGATTTGCCGAAATCGAAAAGCTATGCCACATCGTCTACGAGCATTTCATGTTCCAATTGTTGGCAGGCCAGCTGTCTGAGTACAACAATCTGTGTGATGTCCTGAAAATAAGATAAGCATTCTGCTTTTAAGCTTTAGACTTTTTTTTAAGCATAAGCTTTAGACTTTTTTTTTTTTTCCCCTTCATTTTTCTTCTCTTTTGTTTCGTCATCCTCGGGATCCCTTACCATTTGCAAAATTTTTCAAAATATGATATATTAGTAGAAATTTGCCAGTGTATTAATTCAAATATAGTTTAGATTAAAACAACTTCATGGGTTAATAAAAAAAACTTTAAAAAAAAAAATGTATCCTAGAAGTTGGGTATTCAAGTGTGGTAATGTTGCTATAAAACCAAATTTGGCTGGTACAATTTAAATTATTGCAGAGTACTGAATATCCTTCTTCCTTAACCTGGGATTCCTGTAGGGTAAATATTTTCATAGCTTTATGGGGGCACATATTTCCATGTAATTAGTCATGTACCATAAGGCCTGTTTTTTTGCAAATATTTGAGTCTCCTTGAGCTTACTTTGGGGCACAGATGTCTATTTCCTCAAGAAAGCCAGTCCTTTCTTCTTTTTACTTTTTTTTATCTTTCCTTTTTTTCTGAAAGAAAAATACTCATTTTGAAAACAACCAAACATTAACAGCTTGCAGTATAAAACATTGATGGTCTATGTACCTATGATATAGTTTGCCAATGCAGTCTTTTTCCCTTTGTGAATGATGTCATTTTCATAAAGTGATTTATAGGCTTTTAAAATGAAAAGCTAGATCATACACTCTGCAACAGGGAAGAGATAGTGCAATAGCATTATGTACAACGCATTGTTTGAGATTTTAAAACTAAATTATGGAAATAAATATTGGATAGAATTCATGGGAGTTGGAGAAAGGTTTGCAACATTAAGGTTTTGAAACCTATCCTTTCCCTTGCTCCACCTCCCCTGGCCCCCCCCCCCCCAAAAAAAATGATATGTTTATATTTAGCAGTCCCTGACCTGACAAAAATGAAACAATGTCATAAACTTGGCGACTAAAAATAAGTCCATGCAACATGTTTATTCATAAGTTAGTTATGACAGAAGCAATCCCCAAAGATCTACCATAAAGTCATTCAAGTAATTAAAACTAAAATAAAAATTTTGTTACATCAGGGAATTCTCTGTAAATATTACATTTATGAAACAAAGTGGAGCAATTTTGCACTGGTAAAAGGGAGTTTTGGGGTATCTGCAAAGAAATGGATATAAATATTATATATTTATAAATACATATTTTAAAATATAGTCTGTCAAAACTCTTTCTTATTAGTAAGTGTTTATTCTTATATCCATACTTATGTATAGATGCACTTTAGATGTGACTTTTGTGGGTGGGATCTTCAAGAAGTCTGGTCATTCCAGTAACTTACTGCACAACCACTCCAATGTTTCAGGCTGTTATTAGGTCTGTTACCTATGTGTTTAGTGGTATATGACCCTTAATACTAATCTAGATATTGCATTATTTGTACTTGTACTTTCCTCAATGGGTCACACCATGAAGTTGGGGTACGGTCAATTGTTGTTGTTTTTTCCGTTTTTTTTAGTAATTCTGTACACACATAAGCTAAGCTTGCCAATGTTTGCACTGAATGATTAGACCCACGTACCTGTGTTTGATCTTGGAATAAAATGTAATAAGAATGTAGAAATGTTGTTAAAAAATGGAAGTTAGAAAAGTTAGATAGGCCAGGGTATCTCTCGCTATCTCATAATTATGTAACAGTGTCTTTAACCAAAGTTTGAAGCCTCATCACGCATTCAATCTCTTGGGTCTAATTATTTTGAATACTATCGTGTCATGATGAATCACGCGACCATGATAATGTACCCTTTAGCAATGATTAGGGAATGTAAAAAATTTAGATAAATATGTAAAAAGGATGCATGTGTGGGCAGGTGTGTTGACCTTTCCATTGCTAACTGTACATTAGTCTGTATGCTGGACTACTGCACTGTATGCCTAACACCAAATGTGACACAGATATATATCTAAACAACGTATTGCTTCTTTTTTGTAATAATTTGTTGGCTGTATGGAAAATAAATTTACCTGGGAAAATTCCATCGCCAACTTCATGGAATGACTCAAAGCACTTGATCTGTTTTTTTCCCTTTTTTTTCCTTTTTTTCTTCAGCTAATTTTAAGGGAAATGATTTTTTCTGAACTTTTCAGACAAGAATCTATTTATACTTGTTTGAAAATGGTTCAGCTTTCTCTTAACTTAATTATGAACATGAACTCTGTAGTTAATTTTAATTTTTTTTTCAATTTTTTTTATAGTGGTTTGTTTTGGAAAGATGTTTTTTTTAACAAATAAATATAGTATAATATAAATGATAATTTGAATCTAACGATGGCCTTTTTGGCTTTGGTATTCTTTGGGATGGTTTCCTCAAATGACTGAGTAAGAAATGGATGTATCGATTTCACATGCACACAAACTCTCGTTCTATGTCTGGTCCTTTCTCCGTTAGACGTAATCTTAGATTTCGTCTTCTGTCACCCATCAATCATTAATTTGTTTACATGTAAGCCTGTGTACTAAATCAGTGACTAGAATCTCCTTCTTTCTCTCTCCCTCTGATCTCTCTCTCTTTCTCGATCTGTCCATATTACAAAAAGCTTTTAGCAAGTTTGTCTCTGTTTACCAAAATCACAATGCGCTATGCAATATCTTCTCTGAGATGTTCACATCCTGAAAAATTGCTTCTACTGGTTTTCGTTAGAGGAATATTTTTGGATGGGAATGTTGTTGCCTTGCCTGAAGTTAAGCATGTTTTCCATCATCCCCCTTTGTCATACATGCTGCTATCCCTCCAAAAATACTCTCACCGTTTTATTTGAACCCTTCGAACTGTCGAGGGACTAATAATGGATCGTAAAATAATCAAACATAAAATATACCCAGAATACAAAGGTTTTGAAAAATGTTGGTAGGCAGAAATTGAAGTATTCTCTCTATGTATATGTGATGTATTTGTTTGGTACAAGATTCAACAATATTTGGTTTAATTTAGGCTATGTAAGTAATAACTTGAACAGTTTATTTGCTGTTTTAGCCGTAACCTAAAAACTAAGTTTTGAAAAAAAATTCAAAAATTTATATATAAAAACACTAAATACTCAATTAAGATGGTCAATACTCAACAATGGATCAAATCCAGGGGTCTCAGTTTTCACAAAGGTTTATAAGATTGATTTGAAGTTCACCTTCTGTCCATCTGTCCTGTCTGTGTCTTTTTTGTAAATGAATATTGTTTCTCTATCGGTAGGCCACCAACAAGCACCTTTGGCATTGACCTACTAATGATGCATATTTCAGCATGCTGTACTATATAAAAAAAAAATACTGTCGCAGAAACTGCCAAATTAAACTGCCGAATTAAAGCAAGGAAATTCTTGTACACTTCCATTCCCTTTAAGACCATTTGTTTGGTTTTATGTCCAAGATCCATTTTCTATCCGGACATATGTTTTGGGGTTTGTTTTCCATATTTGCATAATGTTGGTAACTTTATTAAAGAGTGGTTGTAAAAGTTGGTTGTTAACCTGGAAAGGTTTCTTTGCTACTTCAGTCTGTGGAACAAGAGAGCATTGTTTAAATGTTTTCCATTAAAACTTGTAAACATGACTCAGATAGTCATGACCGAAGTTTATCCATCTGGTACCAGCAATTGCATCGATAAATTAATGTGGGTATCATATTAGTATATTGCTCCCAAAGAAATATTCTAGTCGCAGACAATGTAATGCATAGCGAAGAGAGAAAAATGTGCCACACTTTTATGGCAAGCCATGTGGGACAAACAACGCATAATATATCCGCGTATTACTTCGAATATATATGTGTTGTACATGTGTTAAGTTTCGCTTTATGAAGCGATCTCGCGAGCCCGCCAAAATATTTATCGTTGGTATATGTACACAGCAAGAGCGGAAATGTGTTTTCGTGTATATTCTAATTAATCCGTGCATATATT
>JAAAKB020260763.1:0-10123 GCA_010014835.2 Apostichopus leukothele
ATATATATATATATATTGGTGTTTACAAACCAACGCCCCACCCCACCTTACTATTCTTACCCCAATCCCTTTTGATACATGCTATCATAATTTAGGCTTGTCCACTTTGTCGCAAGATGGGAATGGGGCGGGGTACATCAAACACCTATAATATAATAGATCCTCATATAGGGTTTACAACTCTCGACTCCATATATACTTCACATCGTTGAATGATTCAGTTTTGTGTTCATGTGACGTTGAGCAGCAGGGGTGTACACATGATTCCAATGTGCGGGGGTTAGAAGGGGGTTGTCCTCCAGCCAGGACACAGACATAGAAGTATCAAAGCCAAAGGTTGCACATATAGCATGGATCGAGTGACATCAAGTTGAGAACCTCTCCTGCACGCCCTAGAAAGGCCCTATCCCGTATAGACTGCAGTATATCTAACAGGTGAGTTATATATATATATATATCACCTGTTAGATATGTAAATACATTGACTACGAAAACCATCGATCTATGGATTTAACCGGTTAAAAAACAAACGGGAATGACAAGGTGAGTGTTACGTAACAGAAGAATGACAGGAATACATAAATCCGTTGCATAACAAGGGAAGTCTAAATGTTTGTGTTCATGGAAATATCGACTACAGACACACTCTCCAGGCGATAAGTGTTTTACAGTTAAAAAAAGAGTATATATAGTTACGAACCGTTGTGACACATATGCATCGACCAGGAATACGTATACAGTTGTAGCAGGGAGTTGTTCAATAACAGTTGTTCTGTAACAACTCCCTGGTTGTAGCAGGGAGTTGTTACGGAACAACTCTCTGGTTGTAGCTACTTGACTGGTGCCACGCATATAAAAGATGTTTTCCTGCAGTCAAAAGGAGGTGTCTGGAGGGAGTTGTTCGCTAATTGGCGCCTTACGTAACATCTTCATGGTCATACTTGAATCGTCTCGATGTAAGAGGACTGGGGTTGAGAGTGGATTACGTTGCTTGGTTTTCCTATTCAGGCTGTTTCTTCGGTGACTTTTAACAAAATACCCGAATGGTCAAATAGACGAGTACAAATAAGCGGCACTCTATTGTAAATGTTATCCTAGCTATAAGCGACTGTCCATGCATATATTACTTTTGACAACTCTGCCTGTTGCAATAACCCAATATCTGCTAAGTCTTATTGCGTTGGATGGACTGCATTAAGTACCAAAAAGACATTTTTGCCCTCCAAATTCCAATAAAATGAATTTTTGTATAGTCTCTATTAAATCTACATTATAAAATACACTTTTTTTTCTATCCTCCCGCTATGTCAAAGTATAGTCCTATATAGTTATTGCCACATGAATGTATGGGACGCCATTCGGTCAATCTATGTGCTACAATTACCGTTTGGTTTCTTATATGCGTTTCTAATTGGTATCGCTCATTTTCTTATCGGTCTACAATATATCAAACTTTATGCCTCGAGTCATGTTCCTTTAATGATATTGATTCTTTACTAATAGCTAAATTTCTTTCTATAATAGGAAACCTATTGGGATTAACTGTAATACATGGAACTGAGAAAGATTTCTGTCGATTTAACACATTACACGAATTATACTCCAGCCATGCGCATTGGACCCAACATTGACATGTGTTTATAAGGAAATATATACTAATAAATCGGGGTCTGAATCTGAATGGGTGAAGTCGGCAAATATCCTACTAGAGGACATAAACGCCAACCGAGCGCTACAAAGTATGAGTAAGAGTATAAGTTAATAGGTAACAAAACAAGAGTTAGTTAACTAGTCTTTGAAACAGTCTAGGTGCATGCACAATGTCTGATGGCAAAGCATTCCAATCTTTAAAGGGTGTGAAGACTCACGCAAAAAGAAATGTCTAATGCCGGTAATTTGACCTTGTTTCGAATGAGGTGTAACAGAAGTGTTAAACACCACCATCGTTCCCAGAAAATACACTTGCTACATACGCTTGCTACCGTCGGTAATTAGACACTATAGTGTACAGTCAGTACATACAGCCTACAGGGAGCTGCTACTCTAAATGTTAGACTTAGAGTAGCAGCTCCCTGGATAGACATCTTTGATCAATTACTTAAGTGCGTCAATTATGAGCCCACCATGCTACTACTACTAGTAGTAGTAAGTAGGCTAGTACATGTCCATGCTCTTTGCTTAGGCCCCTAATAACTTTGGCGAGTGTAACCTTGGGCCTAGGCTAGGGCTAACGTTAAGCTAAAAGTGAATTATGAGTAATGAGTCTGACCCTAGGCAGTCTCCTATCGCTAGTTGGAGAAATATGGAAGCTAAAATGTCCTAACATGAATGATGGATAGCGAATTACATGCTCTACTAATGCCTGATATACCAACCATTTTTCTATGATGCATCGTTGGTGAAAAACAACACTAACTACCGCTCCTTTGCTGTTTTATTTTCCGGTCAAAGCCAGCATTTCCTAACGTTAGGGAACTTTGGGCACTGCATATAGTTACATCATCTATGATTGATCAGGGGATTCACAAGTTTTCATAACACTAAAGTTGCGCGTAAAGGATAACCACGGAAATTCAACACAACTCACTTTTGATTCGTTTGCTATGGCACGCCAACTGATCTTCTGTACATAAGATAATTGATTCTACAAGTTTGGGGATCTGATTATCGACTTCGCAAGCCTTTATAAAATTACCCAAAAGGTGGTCACTCGACGTATTTTTCGGTGGTATTCATGGCTTAGTGGTGACTCCAAGGCTGGACACTAGAGTTCTTCGACTTATCCCCACTGTGCAAATGCTGTTACATGGTTCCTGCAGAACAAGTTAGGGGTACACAGGCTTCCTTTCATATATATAAATATTATATATGTTATAATTGCCAATCAACAAGAATCGACCACAAGTCTCCCATAACACCCACTATCTTGCCTATGGTAACACATGGTGTATATGTTAACTCTACCTATTCAACCCTTTTATGTTAATCAATTTGAAAAATATTTCATTGAATGTATTGATATTCAATGTTTCAGTTTATGTGCCTTTTAATGTCTGGAAAGCTGCTTTAAGTTCAACTTGATAATAATTTTGGCATTACAATTGGTTTTCGATGAAGAAATGTCTGTTACCATTCATATCAACAACAACATTAGCTGTCAAATAATGAAACCCAATGTTAACTATCCTTCAATTGACACCTGCAAACAAACAATTTTTTTTTCTAATATGTATAGTTTGTTGGACCACACACAGTTGTGTATCTAATAATGTTTTTCATTTCTTTATAGGTTTCAACTGAATCCAATAATTTTGCAAGTAAATTTTTAAGTACTCAATACATTGAAAGAAACGATACCATTAGCACAACCATTTTTACATGATTTCTATAATCATTCTCATGTTCACAACTGGACAATTTGGATTGCCAATATATACAATTAACCAGACAGAGTGCAATAAATATAAATGCATATGAGTGATACGACCAGATGATGATCAAGGTGACTAAGTCCACTTAGACTAAAAGAAAAATGTCTGACTACAGAAGCACCTAAACTGTTTACCATAATAAATAACAAATCTAAAACAGCAAAGAAACAAAAGTTCACAATAAAAAATAAATACAAGAAAAAACAGAAAACAGAATTGCAAAACACAACCCCTAACGGTTGATTGCCTAATAAACCGGCCCAGTTAGGCTGCTAAGAATATGCTTACTTTACAAGAATGAAAAATCACTTGTCAAAAGGAGCATACTCTGGTCTGAGAAGGTGTAACTGCATTTTGAATTAGGTTGTTACTTTGGATAGAGTTGATCTCACAAATTCATTTAATATTCACACCTTTTAACTGGATGTCTTTCCTTGTAACTAAAGCTCTTCATGTGTGTCACTCATGGTTTGCCAGTTACTAATTGTTTTACTCTCACAATTTTGTGTCACACAAATTTAAAATGTCTCCTTTTGTTTCTTCTGCCAACCTCATACCCAATTTCTACATTAACTACTCGTGCAATTTTAGTGGACTGAAAACTAACATCCCATCTTTACCATAACCTTAAGATTTCTTTAAACAGCTGAGAATGACAATTTATCAAATTTTTCAAACTACAAAACCAAATGCAGTATTAATAATAATATCTTTTCAATTGAATTTTTTTTTTACTAATTAAATAATCTCAGAACACTTCCCATTATATCAAATCAAATGAAGCCACAATACCTCATTCATGGTATTGTTCTTAAGCTGTGAAATTTGTCTTTTTGCCCAAATCATTCCAATCTGCTAGCAATGCAAGACTGAAATCAACTTCCATTTCACAATTTTGCAATTCAAGGAATGATGCATTGTTTTGCAAGATATACCCAGTTATTTTATTTTAAGCACTTTCAACCTTTATGAGATGTTAACATTGGCTAAAAAAAGAACATTTCAATCTAACATTAACACTGTCTGAGAATGATTTGGGTACGAACCGCCAGAACATTATTTTTGATTTATATTTAAATTCTCAGCATGCTAAAACTTTGTGGTAATAGCATTGATGACCTTGGAATCACTGAAAATTCCCAGGAACAAAATGCACATCTCTGCTCACAAAAAGAGAATTATGTAGCAATATAGATACATGCAGTTCTGTTAAATTTAATTCAACATAAATTCAGCATAAATAAGCACAAACCACAAGAAGTATAAACCAATCCTGCATAATGCATACTTTTTGTTGTAAATAGATAATATATCATACTTTTGTAAGGCTACAAAGTGGAGCAAAGAGAAGTATCTTTCTGGCAGTGAAATTAGTACACAATTCCAATATTGTAAACACAAAGGGTTTTGCCTCAGTTACAAAAAAAAAGAAAGTTTCTGCATTTTCCAAAGTATAACATAGTGCAGCCTACACACTGCAAATTTTATGTTGAAATACCTGTTTGAATGTTCCTAACCAGTGTTTCGGTCACTATAGTTCTACAATAGTGGATCCATTCCATATAAACTTGAGTTACAAGTGAACTATCATGTCAGACTTTAGGAGCATGAAAAAGATTTTAGACTGGAAAAGTCATTTCCTCTTTCCTAATATCACACACTTCTTTTCTTGAATGGACACTGTGCAACTATTCTTCACTACTTTGAGAAGCTGCCACGACATCAAGGCACGTCTTGTTCAGTTTCCTCGTTATGCCATCTTCACAATCATTCTTTGGTTGTATACCGCATTAGGATTGTAATTGAGAACCAGCTAGGGAATCTCCCAGGACCATTGATGAGTTTTCTTGCTCTTTGATTTTCTCCTGTGCATCTTTCTGCATCTTCTCTAGTTTCTCAAGAGTGACAGATTTAAGCGGCAAGACTTTGGGCTTACAAAGGATGACAGACACTTGATCTTCTCGATAGAGAAGTCCCTGTTTTGGTAAAACCTCCTTGAAGCGAGTCTTATCTTCCTGCATGGTGAAGTTCCTCTAAATTCCCTGTAAAGAAAGAAAAATATGTGATGGGTTATCATTTATACTACCATAAAACATGTAATTTAGTTCAAAAGGCCATGAGTAACTGATGATTTAATTGGATTTATCAACAGAAAGTTGTAAATTAACCATCTACTGTAACAGTATAATCTTTGCTAATCTTTGTTATGTTATATGTAATTCAATGTAAATATTTCAAAAATGTAAGGTACAGCAGGGAATGGGGTCTACGGGCAAGGGTGTGAATGATTGCTTGCACATAACCTTTGTCCATAAATTGAAGGGCTAACTTATGCCTAACTAACCCAGTCTAAAGTCTTCATAAATCATAGGTCTACTAGTACTTGTCAGAGGTTTATGTGAAAGATTATACTAACATAATCTTCGTCAATGTTTTCATCCAAATTGGGATTACTCATGCAATCTAAATGTGAAATAGTTCACTGTTTCACCTTACTTGTCTTAAAATAAAAAATGACAATGGATCCTGTCCTCAGCGGATTGATACTATATTACGCTTGATCACAATACGTTTACACAGTAAAACCAAGTCTAGGCCCAAAGCTAGCCAATGCAACAACTTGAGCGTACATAATCTCAGGCCTAATGCAGGCATAGTTTCATTTACAAACGAAGAGACATGCTATTCAACTGAACTCTTTGAGATGATTTGTTCTCTTACTGGTTGCGGAAAACTTTGCCTGAACAAACCTTTCTATCTAGTTTAAAATGAGGAAACAGTGTGAAGAGTAGGTTTGGTTTCTCACGGCAACAGCGAACGCTGGTATGCATTACTTCCCCAGAGTTGGGAAACTCTTTCCAGTGTGCTACCTCTAAATTATTGACGGCGCTATGTACTTTTCGCGCGAGAAATAAAACTGCATGAAAATTTAGATAGCCTACACAGTATTTCGTAATAAAACATAGGACGGATCTTTGATTCAAGTTCTTCTTACCTTATGACCGATTTTTTTAATTGTGTGTATGTCTTTGACTCATTGTTACCGTCCATGTGTAAGTAACTTTATGTAGGCCTAGGTCTATATTGCTAACATTGCCACAATCTTTCAGTTCAACAGATTCGATTCCTAGCCTAGGCCTATCCTACTGTATTTTTACAAATTACTTTCAAGTTTCATAGGCTAATTGTTGGGCATGTATTTAAAATATAGAATCATACATGTAGGCAGGATCACAATGAGTGCAAGAACCAGATTGTCAACAACATAAGTCAAAACTTGGAATTCTTGTGAGTAGTGTTACTTTAAATGTTATCAAATAAACTTTTACATCAATTCACTATCTGGTTGACAGCAAGAAATTGTCTTTTATAAATTTGGCAGGTTTGATGATGGCTGAGGATCAGTACATGCTTCATAAGTTACAAGACAACTACTTCAACTTCAGCAATGAAGAGAACCAACCAAGAAAAAGAGCTGATGCCTTGCTAAGTTCCATGTCTCAGGTTTGTGTGGGAAGAGCATTAAACAGGTAAGCTAAAGGGTATTTTCTATACAGTGAGGCTGCTTGACCATAACAAAGACTCTAGACACTCAGAAGAATGAAGTCGTTTCAGGATGTCTACCTTTACAAAATGTGTATACTAAAATAAAGCAAAACTGTCCCCAATTTAGATTGGAAGATGCCATCTTCTTTGATATCATTTTCAAGCAAAATTATCAATCCCTTCCATCCTTTTCTATGGACGAATTTCTTGTTCAAAGTAACAACTATATATCCTAAATATTTAAAATGAAGAAAATTTCAAAATACTGTTACTTCAAAACTTCTTTACTGTATTGCTAAATTGGAAAACAAAATGTGTCCTTTCTGTTTGATCTCTAGTATTCCAGCTGCATCATGGGATGGCATTATGCACGATTTAATGAAGAAGTACAGCGCCACCGTTGATTGTAGCTCGGAAAAAGGTGTCAATAACTACGCTGATGGTGCGTTGGCTCTCGCTGGTAACCGTGCTGCAGGTAAACATGAAAGTGTGAACTCATATACATTTAGAAATGTCCAAATATATCATATGACATAGGGTATGTAAATTGCATTGTTTTGAGAGCCGGTTCATACATGTATGTGTAGGTTTTTGATAACTCTTGATACTTTGTCTAATGTATAAAAACGTAAGATGTAAAAATCCACCTATGGGGATTAATCTGTGTCCGTTAATCAATTATTATGTTAATAATGCCATTTGAAGTAGGATCTACCTATTTGTAGTGTTGTGACAGTCCTTGACCTGTATAGGTGTCGTAGAGAGCAACGATTCCTTCTGAATATTCATGACTCGTGAGCTGAAGTTGGTTAACAAGTTCCAGCATGCATCACTGCACCAATAAGTCTGGAATGTGAGGATAAGTCAGTAATTCATTGATTACCTAGATGTTATTGTGTACACACAGTGTATGCATCGTATGCTGTTACCACATGTACTGATTATAGCCTACTGGGCAGTTCTATTACATACTTTACTCGGCCTATCCAGCAACGGTTCCTATAAACATTTGCGAATGGCAGAGTCAGCTATGTCTATTAAGTACTGTACTGCCATATACACATGGAGTTCTAAGCTCAGCAAAATATACAACTTTATGGTTGCTTTGCTTCAAAACTGACCATTAGTTTGTGATTGTCATTCTCAGATAGCAGTCAATGGAAATCCTCTCTGAATGAAGATGAATTGATAAAGGCAATGGATTATTTAATGCCTCACACCTTACAGGTGAAAAACTGAAATTTATTTCTCGTATTGTGGTTGGATATTATGATATTGTTCAAGATTTATTTCCACATTTCATAAGTAATTGATATGTTAACAACCAACCTTTCATATAAATCGATTAATACATCAACGACCCTAATCTTCTGAAATGAGTTAATATTTCATTTCAATATGATGCTATGCCAACAATAATGCTGTTTTCTAAAACTAAACGGCATGTTTACCGTACACATTGTGAAATTAATGGTCAGACACTAAGGACAAAGAATGTACATACTTAGGCATTCTAAGGAACTTTTTCATATTTCCTTTGTTTTCACAGAGAACATTGCCATATGTTCATCTTGCCTTTGGGTTGACATTTCCTTTGCGTTTATATTCTGTATTTTCCTTTGATATCACAATCAATACTTGTGTATGTTCACTTACGGTATTTTATTTTGGGTCCATTTCATTCCATGTCTTTTGTACAAGTTTCCATTCTGTATTTCTTTTGTATTCACATTTGGCACTGTTGGTTATCATTCCATATTTCATTTGTGTTGACATTCCATACTTTAAATATTGTTGGTTGTGTACTTTCAAAGAGAAGAAAACAAGCTTGATATTCCATAATTGTTGAATCAATTCAGTTTCAATATTTGACAAATATCAAAAACATCACTTTCAATATGAAATGACTCAGATGTCTGTATATTAGCTCATCAATCCATTTCAATTGATATGATGTACCATTTCTCTGATATGACTAAACTTAAACTTACCTTTTATAATCAGTGGTGGACATATCAGTACAGAACAGGACTTTCTGTACCAGCCTTCTTTTTTCTTTTGGTCACAGGAACAAGCTAAATTGAGAGCTAACTTCAAGGAGGCTCTAACCATATTGGAAATGACGGCATCGTCTTCAGAGGAGAAGAAGACAAATGGCAGTAATCAATCAGTTTCTTCATTCGGCAGAGTTCACGATACACTGAGAGATGTGAAACAAACTCAATTTAACCCAAGACGGAACGATTCGGGTGACATCTCACGAGACACTTACGGAAAATATCCTCACGCCGGTAAATTCGAAGCAAACTGGGAACCTGCATTTGACAGGAGAGGTAGCAGTAACCAGGGAGGTTCTTTGAAAGAACAATTGCATTCTCATCTTCCCAGTAGTTGCAGAACAGTGCCGAGTAGAGATGAAGTCATGTGGCCCGAAGACGTGAACTCCGGGCAGGGAGAAATCATCTCGGAGCCAACTGCGATGAGGAGAGAACCCGTCTCTCACACTACAGGAAGGAGAGGTGTGCCAAATATCTGGCAGAACCAGCCGATGAAGAGAAAATTCAATCCTTCAGAGGGTAAGTCTATCTATACATCAGGCACTGAGTCGGAAGGAAATGCTGCAGCAGCTGCAAGATCCCCTGCAGCTAAGCTGAATCGATATCAAACAATAGAGATTATATCAGTAGAACAATAGTGCCTATTGTGTTAAAGTGTGGAGCCCAAAAGATTGCATCCTACACAGCCTGGCTGCATGATGCTGCAGCCCCCTCAGCATCCTACTTTTGACACAGTGCCTTAATATAGTACATGAAGAGTTACTGAAAGTGCGAAGAGGGTAACTCTATACGCATTAATCACAGAGTCATCAAGAAGTGCTGCAGCTAAGCTGAATCGGTATCGAGCCATAGAGAATTTCGCAGCGGAACTGTAGTGCATATATTGTGTGAAACAGCATTGTCAGCATCCCACTTTTGACACAGTGCTGTAATGTAATAAGTGAAGATTTATTGTACCTGATGGTTTTTGCAATGATTCCTGCAATGCAAGTAGTGTAGTCATTTCATTCATTGGCCTCCGGCCGTCTCAGAAGACGATGGGTTGAGTGGCCTCTCCATGGCGCAAAGCCTGGGCAAGTCTGTGGAGAT
>JAAAKB020260774.1:0-10123 GCA_010014835.2 Apostichopus leukothele
GGTAATAATAATGACAACGACAATAATAATGATAAAAATACTAATAATAATAATGATAATAATACTGTGGAAGTAGAATTTTTCTGGTGTGTTGATCCTTATTTATTATATATATATAAATATATATATATTATATATGATACTTTTTTTACATCTTTATTTGTGTGCATATTTCACAGTACTTAGTTCTGTATATCTATAGGTATCAAGTGTAAACGTAGAATACAATGAGAGGGTACCCTTCTTTCACTACATATCAAAAACGAAGTACAAAGATGATAATGCCTTGAATAGAGCAGATAGAGGTAAAATGAGTTCCACAAACCAATGTAAACTAAATCGCATCAATCACATATTAACGACCTTCGTCTTTTTCTCTGGTATTGGGTTCAAACAAATACAATTTTATGCTTTATAGTAAACCTTTGTAATATTAAAGTTAAACAAACCTATATAAAACGGTTATTATTATAAAACAATATACTCGACAGAGAATTTTCCATTTCCTGAAGAGCAACAAATTTCTCTAAGTTTTTATCCATGTTTCTACCAAATATACACATTTCAACTTGTAGAATAAATTTTATAATTTGTAAAAGAAGACATTAAAGGCTGGTTTTTAATTTTTCTGTTAACAGCAGAAAATGAAATATTTCATGTTAAGGATAAGGAAATTATAAGAATGACAAAGTGTATTTTTATACCCGAAAAAAAATATCCTGCTTTGTAAAACAGAACTGCTTGTTAAGTAATTTCATTTCAACGTCAAGAATAAAATAAAAGTGAAAGTGCAATTCCATATTAGATGTTCTAAGGTCTCGTTTTCATTATTCCAAAATGAACAGAGAGGTGATTAATTTGTTTTTTCCCATCAAATTTACAAGTCTATTGGTTGGTAAAATCCTGGTTAAAAACCTAAACTGAAAGTAACGGATCTTCACTTCATTTACTGAAACCATGGCATCTTAAAAATGTAGTCCCAATCATCGGGGTGAAAGTCGTTAAACAGAGTATTCCACTTTCTAATAGAAGTTGGAGTTTGGGATACTTTTTCTTGATAATAACGATTAACAGCTTGAGAAAATGATCTATATGCTTCAGAGCTTTATTAAAATACGAGTGGTCTAAATCGGTGCCACGGTTTTCCTCTTAGGCCACCATATATCCTACAGGATCTCGGAATAGCGTTAACCAATCCCCAATAACAAGTGAAGGGGAAGTTCATAATAT
Source organism: Apostichopus leukothele (assembly GCA_010014835.2). Taxonomy (NCBI): domain Eukaryota; kingdom Metazoa; phylum Echinodermata; class Holothuroidea; order Aspidochirotida; family Stichopodidae; genus Apostichopus; species Apostichopus leukothele. The sequence continues at coordinate 1,231 of JAAAKB020260774.1, forward strand.
TATGATTGGCTTTGAACCTGTCAAATGTATATGGTACACCCTCTTGATCAAAATGATCATAAACATATAAAATACCTCCATATCGTGTAAATGTTTATCAAAAAAACAATCTCCTTTATTAATCTTTATGCAAGAGTTATTTCAAATCAATTGACGCTTAAAACAGCAGGGCTATAGTACAGTAGGTGTACTATATGTTGCATCACACCCTGAACAAACAACTCGCCTAACAAATAAGTTAGTTATACCAATATCGAGGGCGGCGCAATTACAATGAAACAAAACATCTTTGCCATACTTGGCTAGATCAAAGTCAAAGAATGTCTTCCACAACCCTTTTGAATTATCACAATAGCTCCAAACCCACGTACATTTGAAACTATTGATAAAGCTCTTAACATGGATGGCTTTTAAACCGGCTGTGTTAATGTTATTTATCAAAACAGAACGCCTTACTTTATCCGGCTTACCGTACCAAATGAAATAAAAAATAACACTTTCTAACTCTTTAATAAATGAGAGGTGAGGATTTAGTAGAACCAAACAAAAAGGAAAACTATTTGCAAAAGAGCAAGTGATTTTACTAAAGTAATACAGCCTATAGGAGTAAGATCTCTAAGACCTGACCATAATTGGAAGCAGCTTTTTAGTCTGGAAAGCTTCTGAATATCATTGATTCTAAATAGATCACTCCCGTTATGGTAAGAAAAAATCCCAAGAAATTGGACAGGACCAAAAGTAATTTTAATTTGTTTATTACAAGCAAAAGAAGGCAATTTGTTAACAAAAGGCCCCAGGGGAAAAGATCCAACTTAGATGTATTTAATAGTAAGGCCAGATGTCAAGCTGAAGCCATTGAGAAAGTTGAAAGTTTCATGTACAGTAAAAGAAGATTTCATTCTCGTGAAGAAACACAACAGTATCATAGGCGTATTGTAAAAATCTTGACTTGATTATGCCCAACTTTAATCCCATTATGACATTGTTAGAATTAGAAAAAGACAAAATTTCAGCAAAAGGATGAATAAAAAGTGGCTAAAGGACAACCTTGTCCGACACCTCTTTCGAATTTGGAAAACCCTTGAAGAGGTAACCATTGTTGCAAACAGAAGCTGTACTATTTATAATACAAAAGATGTATCCAATTATTGAAGTCAGTACCCAAGTTGAAAAAGCTCTATGTTGAGTGCAGAAATCTCCACTCATTTGTATCTAAAGCTTTTTCAAAATCTGAAAGAAAGAAAAATTTTAAAAGAAAGATTTACAATATCGCCATTGGAATCTTGTTGAGTTTAAAGGTTAGATGAAGTTTCTGAAGGCAGCTCAACTATCATAGTTCAAAAATATCCAAACCAGTAAGTTTTGGGATTTTGTTCATGTATTTATTAAATATCAAGATTTAGTCTCTGTGACCACCCTCCCTCTCCCCCTCCCTCATCCCCCGCCCTCATCCCCCTCCCTCATCCCCCTCCCTTATCCCCTTCTACCCATTGTCGACTACAGTACATTCTTAATTAAAGCACTATCAAGGTTTATGTTTCCCAGCATACCGTATACACACTCCATCCTGCTACATCCACAGTAAAATTCTTCCTTATTTTTACTTAAATGTTTCTTTTAATCAACTTCGGTCCTACCTTGAAAAATCTCTGCATCAGGCCATTTTAAATCTAGATCTATATCAAAGAAATGATGTCTTTAAGCAAAGTATATTGTTTTATTGATTTTGTGCAATACTGAAATTATCCAAAATCCCTGAAACGGTCATATTATCTTTAAAATTTGCTGAATGCATTATCAGTGTTTCATAGACTTTGAGGATGCATGGGAAAATCCATGAAGATGTGACTGCCAAAAATATTAATGGAATTTACAAGGACCAATTTTTCTCCTTATCTCCGAAAATACTTTAAATAAATTATTTAACCTATTGTCCGGTATTTTGGACGGACTTACAGTAAAACGACTAAATTTCAAAATTCTAGTTTGTTTGTCTTCTTCTTTCTTTCTTTCCTTCCTTTTTTTTTTCTTTCCCACTTTAACATTTTTCTGTTTTTCAACACTATTATCTCCATAGGGTGGGTATGTCATTAATTCTTACAGTCAACATTCCTATGCGGAATAATCCAGAATAAGAGATCCATTTGTTTGATATTCCATACACAGTCCTTCAGGGAATCTTGTCTCAGGCTTGAATATGATTAATAGTAATGCTTTGAAGCCTGCCCTATGGCACCTTTTGTCTTTGTCTCTTGTTGTGCGATGTAATCATCAACCTTCAGCTAATTTGTATCGTTACGATGCACTTGCAATTTGGGGGGGGGGGGGGGAATGAAAAATTTTTAGGGTTTCAATGAATTGAAATGGTTAAGGTATTGGGTTATAAAGGAAAGGTAAATATCACAATATCATAAAAGAAACAAGAACGCAATAAGGAATACCAAATACAAAACATTTCAAAGGACGAAGTGACCCTGAACATCCAAGCTGCTGCCTCATCAAGAATTGACTCTTTCTTGGATTCAAAATCGGTCACCAACAGTACTCTTCTGTCATTGTCTATTAAAGAGGCGTTTGGTTCGTATGTCTCGCCGACGTTCAATTACAGACAAATTGATGGTGTCATTTACTTTCCAGGTGTCACATACCTGATAGCATATCAAAGGTGAAAAAACTACCTTGATGTACCAAGGATAGATGTAGCTATTAAACAGAGGAGAATAAACAAATAGAACACTCTTTGACAACTCAAACACACCAACTCTCTTCTACATTTTAAATCATATGAGAAATGAAGAAAGCTTGAATGCCATCTGTAAGTCGGAAAACAAACCCCTAAATGCCACTTTATGATTCTGTAGGTATGGCACCAAACTTGAAGGACTATAAAATGCTATCTGGGTTGTCTGCTTTCTAGATGTTCTTTATTTTTTCAATTTCAAACATGATTGTGTTTTATTGAAGGATATTTCCAATTGCATTATATAACATATCGACAAATGGATACACGTATAACATTTCATATCTCGCAACTACAGCTTTCTTTATTTACTCAGTACTTTGGACTCTTTATTTACTCAGTACTTTGGACTCTTGAAGTGGGTTGAAGTGGGTTAGGTAGGATCCATGCAGAGTTAAATATTGAAAGTATCGCAAAGTGTGCAATAGCTGAGGACAGTGATAATAGTGAGGACACAGGGAAGCGTGTTGCTCATAAATATTCATAGCAGTTTAATTTTGGGAATGCTTTATTATCAAGTTGATTTCCAATGTTTCTTTGGCATTTATCGGAAGTAGTGATTTATAGAATCTCTTTCCTTCAAAAGATTTTAATTCTGAATTTCAAGTATGAAGTCTTCCTTATAAGTATTTGTACATTTCAAATTTTCACTTTAATTTTAACAAACAATAGCTCAAGACTTGAGAGATCTTAGAAAAATTGGTCACAAATTTGGGCCAAGTGGTATATAGCCTTAATGATTGTCACCTATAATGGTTACTTACTGTAAAAAAAAGACGTTTGTCGGAGAAATTCCAGAACTAGAAAGGAAATACAACTTAGAAGACATTATTGACATTATCAATTCTGAACGTTTTAGTATATAAAGACGCTGTGCATTGCACACAGATCTTGCCTGGACAATTATTTCGCTATTTCAAAAATACTTGCGTGGATCTGATGTGAAATTGCATCATTCCATTCATCGTCTTCTAAGAGTATTCTATGCTGGATATTTGCTCGAATCCCCCGCTCTGCATTTTATCTTGCCTCCGTAGCTGTTGGCAATTGTGTCCAATTATATCAATGCATTGTTCGTGAGGATGCACAAATCCTCCTTATTGATTAAGGTCTCATGTGCGGAGAGGCCGTTACCACTACTCTCTCAGTAATCGCCAACCTTCCCTCCCATTTGTCTGCTTGTTAAAAATGTTGCAAATCACAGACTGGATAGGTATAAGAAAATTCCTCTCCGCTATTGGCTAAGGAGAAGAAGGCTAGCGGTTCTGTGTACCTGGCACATTGTACATCATCTCACTATACGCTTTGTAGTGGCCTGCTTGATATACTTCTCTATATGTAACCTTTCCTCGCTACAGTTTATCTGTACATAAATATTACAACTTTTCATCCTCAGAGAAATGAAGATATTTTTTTTTCGTCTTCCTTTTTTTGTCCTTGTGGTACAGTACATTAAATGGATAATAATGTCCAGTTAGCCATGTACAGTGGTTTGTATATTTTCTTGTTTCTTTATGAAACCTTGAGGTTGCCTCAGTTGTCTGATAAACTGGATGTGACAGGTCCTGCAGACTTGGGAAGGTCTGCTAAGTGTCAGCATTCAGTCCCTCTGTAAATGGTAGCATAGTTAGACTTGTCACAGCATGGTTATGGAGTAGGATGTATCAAGAGGTGGGGGTAGGGGACAGGGGAAGAGGGACAGGGGATATTTACAATCTTGCTGTTGCTTTGACAAGAGTTTCGTCACCAGTCTTGATTTCAATATGCAAGTAGTTTTCAAAAATTCTTGAATCTTGAAAATATAAAGGGCGTTGATTAAATTTTGAAAATGAATCGTAAATTAAAAAGAAATCCTTAGAGTTTGCGCCAAAAAAATTGAACATTTTACAGTGAAGTCCATGTTCATATGTTTAACACATTATGGTGTGATATATAAACAATGTGAATAACCTGGCTACATAGTTTATTAATTTCCAAGTAATGTTCTTTGTGATAGTTATATTTTGTAACTAGAATCACCTATTAACGGCCTCATCTGTGTATATATGCTACATAGTACTATGACTCAGTTCAGTTTCCGGACAGAAAAAAAAAAGGTTCAGGATTGAATCAATTTCTTGAATATCCTACTCTTGAACCTTCACCTTCAAAGTCGTAGTGTCTATCAGTTTGACCAATTTTGATCTTACTTTTATTAATACTCAATACTTTTGGAAACATTGCAGGGCAAACTAAGAAAGCTGCAACTTTTCGGTGAAATTCTTTGTACTTTGTGTCTCACAGATCAAAAATATATATTTCTCTTCGGTTCCTCAATTAGTAGTCATTCTTTATTAGGAAAAGAAATATGACTAGGATGTTATACTTAAGAATATAACAGCCAAATATTTTGTTTTTCTCCTGGTGTTACTGTTCGAGAAGGAAATGAGAAGAAAAACTTGGATCATCAAATAGTGGAAGACTGTCAAGCATATTGCTTGATATTTATATATGTATTGTTTTTTGACTATAGTAATTGGTTTTTGTGAAGGTTTTGTAACCCTTGCAGGCTTCAACTCATCAGCTTCATGGATGGCAAGCTATACTGTAGGAGGAGGCTCATGGCTTTATTATTTCAGGATTTATTTTGAAAGATTGTCAAGAATAGAATTAATGACAAGCAGGAATTGAGAATTTTTATATTACATTAGGTGCCTATGGCTGTCAAAATGTAATTTAAACAAAAATAAGATACTTAAAGGAAACCCCTTTTCTTTGGGTTCTTTTACTTTCTTTTTATCTACTAAGTTTTGTAATGTTTCAATTCATAGAAGTAATGTCCTTGGTCATTTGGTGGATATATTTGTGGACATATTTGTGGATATATTTGTCTCTTGAATTTTTTTAATGGTCTTTGTGACTGATTGACTGAATCATTCAGAATATCCATGAACAAATGAGTGAAATGATCATCGATTTGACTATAGCAGTCTTACCATTCTTGTTATCTATCTTCTTATTTATCATGTTATTCATCTTGCTATTTATCTTATTTATGTTATTCATCTTCTGATTATATGACAAAATGTTGCAATTTTGCTTTTTTCACAATTATTAATTACTATAAGGAGAGTTCTTTGCCCTCTCTTCTAGCAAGTCCACAAAAGTACACATCCCTCTCCCCTTCCCCCAAATTCCAGGAATGGGGACAAACTTTAACCTGCTCCCTTCCTCCTCTTCCCAAAGCTTCCTCAAAACTATAAATGTATGTACAGTATGTGTTTTGTATGCAGTGTCATGACATTTCATTAAGCGGAATATAATTCCCGCTTTGTCGGTCAAAATGTGTAAATCGGGGATTACAGTGGTCTACATTTGGGACCTCAGACACTTGTAATATTTATTATAACGCTCTCCAGAAATTTGGTCAACATATTTCATTATCTTGAGACAATTGCAATCTATCGTTGTCTTGATAATGTGTGTGAACTACTCTCTTAAGTGTCCGTTATTTTTGCCTTCTTGATCGACAGTGTCGGCCTTGCGTATGAACCACGGTATACGAGAGCTGTTCCTCGCCGATAACAGACTGATGCCCTCAGATGCTTTCCATATAGGTGGCATGCTGAAACACAACACAGGACTCAAATTACTTGATCTAAGGAATAACAACATGCAGGTACAGTACATCTCAATCTCTCCATAAACTCCTCTCATCTCCCGAGAATTTTCCTCCTTCCCCACCCCTCTCCTTGCCACTCCCCCTTTGACCTACATATCTCCCAACCTCCAAACTAATACCTCTCACATCCATCTAGCATCTTTCAATCATGTAGAAATAAGTAATGACAAAACTAAAATATGAAATATTGCCAAACAATTATTTGCTTTAATTGTGCTAATCTTTTTTTGAAATTTACACAAACATACAAATCGATCGAGGGGGTGGGGGAACCCTTCACTATCATATTGTCTTGTCTTTGTATCAAGCTTACTTTCTGTCCTTTGGACCAGCTATTGTCTTGTCATATAAGTTAAAGGTTCCTCCAGATCATTGACCATTGCTATGTATTTTTTTTGGGGGGGGGGTTAAAGTGTATCCACAAAGTACATTAATCTTTACCCCCATTTTTGCTTCACTTTTGTCTGCAGGATGTAGGGGTGTCTCATATAAGTGATGGTCTGGCAGGTCAGATGAGAGGTCAACTCAACACGCTGGTCCTCTGGAACAATCACGTCACTCACGTTGGTGCTGGCCACCTCGGCAAAACGCTGGTGAGTGGCTTCATCTTGAATTCCAGCACCCGATTGTGTTTCATTGCTTATTTTTTGGCACTAAATGTACTCACTCCTCAGCTTAGGCTTATTGTAACTTGGTCTTGATTAGCTCAACGAAACCACTTGACTCTCATTTAATAGGCAGGTTGTACGTCTAGGCAGTGGACTGCTGCATTGATCCAAAAATGGGATATCTAAAACCAGTTAGTTGTTTGTTGTTGTTCGATGATGATATGACACTAGTGCTTTGTTGTTCATCTCTCTAGCTGTTTTGTAGCTCTTTCTGTGTCTTGAAGTACAATGCCCTCTGTTTTCTCTCTGATGTATTTGAAGTATGCTTGAATATAGAAGTACTCACTTGTGTTTGCAGTTAGTGTTTGCCCTGAAGACACGTCCTGTATCAAATTAAAATCTACGTACTTCTGACATAAAGTACAAATATCTAATCTTGCGCAAAATGTTTTTTCTTTTTAATGTCTCTTAAGTCTCACAGGATTGACAAAAGGTAGATACTCTATTTGAATTCTGGACAAGTCCCCAAAGGCTTGAATTGGAAAGGAGGAAACATCACAGGACAATAAATAAATAAATAAATATATATATATATATAAACAAACAAACAAACAAATAAATAAATAAATAAAAGAAGTGCTTATTCTAATCAAATGTTTTGATCATGATTCCTTCTTGTTTGTTTTGTTTTTCTTTGCTGCAGCCGATGATTACAACTCTTGAAACTTTGAATATTGGGCAGAATAACCTAGGCATTGACGGTATCATGAAACTAAAGGAAGGTCTCATGAAGAATAAATTCTTACAGAGAATGGGACTGTTTTCATGTCGAATAAACGATGAAGGTAATTTAATACAAGAGAAAAGGTGCATTTTGTAATAAAGTCTACAAGAATTGAGGTCTCTCAGACCTTCTCATTTTGTTCCTCCCTCGACAGTTAGACCCTATTTCCATGGTTACCTGATGGATTGAGCAGTTTATTTTAAGGTGATCGTCATATGTTTATGATACTTCTCACTTATCTCAGCTCACCAGAACACTTGGACCTTCCTTCTCAATCTACCTCCCAAAATAACTACTATCATTGAACTGTAGCTCGAAGACCAACCTCGTCATTCAGACAACCTAGAAAGATTACGGTGGTATACGGTAACTTTGCAATGCGAAGCAAACAGACGTCTTTTGAAAGGTCATAGGTGATGAACACAGACATAGATACACATACAAATCTATACAATCACATGGCAGGAATCAGTTTTAAATTTGAACCCTACCTAGATGAAGAAAGTAATACCTCTGCAGACATCTCCCGTCCCAATATTGTGGTATACACAAATATCAAACAGCTACTTAGTAGAAAAAAAGAGAAAAGAGAAAATATATTAATTTTCCACATGCCTGGATGTCATTGTGATAATTCGATATGAACACTGTCAAAGACAGTGAACAAGTTCACAGAAGCCTTCCTTTGGGGAATAATGGTGGCAATAAAATTTTTTGATCGATGACTGGGATTGCATTAGCTTCTGTTTCTTCGTAAGTCACGATTTAACTTGACCTTAGATACCGCCTACCGTTGTTAGATGTACAGCACTGCTATGGAAGGAAGCAGGAAGTGGGCAGTGACCCTGGAGGGGGTCAACTGGGGGGAATAGTAGGAGAATGTTTTACAACTTGTTTATACTGGGTATATGAAAACCATGCAACAGTAGGAGGCACATGGTGAATTATCAGCAGCACAGCCCAAACCACAGATGTTTGGACATTGGATTTAATGAGCATTGTTGGCTAAAACTATTGATATTAATTAGTACTGCTTTTCACTGAGACTTACAGACAGCTATTTTACATGTTTGTAAAATGGACCCTTTTTTGTGTACTTT
>JAAAKB020260784.1:0-10123 GCA_010014835.2 Apostichopus leukothele
ATATATATATATATATATATATATATATATTTCTTTTTTCTTATTTCTTTTTTTTCGGTCATGTAAGCAAGTACATCACTGCCATATTATATAGTATTTCTTTTAAAAAGTGAAATAGCTAAGAAATGAAATTCATAGGCCTACATCCTTGTTGAAATCTTGAGTTATTTTGAATGTTACAATTCCAACATACCCGCCAACTTTCCCGACCCCGACTGTTACTGGTGGGATATTTGATCGTGGATAGTGATAATGGATGAGAGGATATATCCTCGGTCCTGATCAAGCTGATGTGGAAATTACCAATCATACAGAAAGCAAAACCTGCTATTATTTCTATGAAAGTTTTTCTTGCAGAACATGACAAGCGATGGGTCAAAATGTCTAAGTGCCTAATTCTTGGATGTGTATGTGTGTGTGCGGGGTGAGTTCATGCAGATGTATCGTCCTACATAATGGGTTACTGTTGATCAGCAACTACTGGAAGTAACACACACATATACCTTCATTCATTCGTTCTTTCGTTAAAACTGCATGCCAGTTTCGGTAAATGATATCCAGAAAAATTATTACCTTGAATCACTTTCCCTTGACATCCCTTTTCTTACATGAAAGCGTAATTATTCATTAATCTGGGACCATTTTCCAATTTATCGCACTGACAGTAAGAACAGTTCCTAATCTTTATCTGATTCCAATACTAATACCACTCTATACTGTCTTTTCATATCATGCTTCAAAGCACTCCTACTGACAGTATGAACAGTTCCTAACTTGACCTGATCTAATGCTAATACCACTCTATACTGTCCTCTCAAATCATGCTTCAAAGCACTCATACTGACAGTACAAACAGTTCCAAAGCTCTATCTGATTCCAATACTAATACCACTCTATACTGTCCTTTCATATCATGCTTCAAAGCACTTCTCCTGACGGTATGAACAGTTCCTCACCATTATCTGATTCTAATGCTTAAATCCACTCTTTACTGTCCTCACATATGATTCAAAGCACTGGTACTGACAGTATGAACAGTTCCTAACCATTATCTGATTCTAATGCTAAATACCACTCTATACTGTCCCCTCATATCATGCTTCAAAAGCACTCATACTGACAGTACAAACAGTTCCAAAACTCTATCTGATTCTAATGCTAAATACCACTCTATACCGTCCTCTCTTATCATGCTTCAAAGCAATCGAACTGACAGTATGAACAGTTCCTCACTTTAGCTGATTCTAATACCACTTTATACTGTCCTCCAATATGCTTCAAAGCACTCATACTGACAGTACAAACAGTTCCAAACCTCTATCTGATTCTAAATAACACTCTATACTGTCCTCTCATATCATCCTTCAAAAGCGGCCAAATCTGAGAGTACAAACAGTTCCTTATCTTTATCTGATGGAGACAAACTGTTAGTACGAGTGCTTTGAAGTATTACATCAAGTCGTATATTAAAACTTGTCCCAGTAGGGTGTTGTTCTTGCTAACTCTATGAATATTCATTCTCAAACTGACTGACATTTAACATAATGTTACAATCATCTCATAACAGAAATTCATGTCAACTGCTATGGTTGCTCTCTCCTTATTCAACCGCACACTAAAGTCCAGAGTACTTAGCACAACTTTGCACATAGAGCAAATTATAGGCCAAATTTATAGTCCAAATATGCCTCGTAATGCACCAGTTTTTGTCTAAACTTTTTTTTTCTGGGGCTTCATGCCACTACCCAAATCAGTCAGGGTAAATTTACAACTCCCCCCCCCCCAGCCCCTCCCTTGCATTTGAATCCTGTGCAGATGTGCCATATAGAGAAAGGGTGTCACTAACATAAAACATTCAAAAGCCTGCCTATTTGTTGATTTATGCTTAACAGATGATATATTTGGAAAGTTTGTTTAACTGTCAATGTCCTCTGTATTTAAGCATTTCATCAGACTGCAACAGTGTTTTGTAACTAAATCATTTCTTTTGTGAATAAATGATTTAAATATTATGAACACAAGAAAGAAAAGAAAAGAAAAGAAAGAAATATTTACAACTCACTTTTATTGATGACAATGATTCACTCTGGTGTTGCCAGATGCAATTTACAAACCAAACCCAGTTTTCTATCAGGATGTGGTTTGGACACCTAACGATCCAGAAAAACTTTCCCAACTTTTTTCTTTATAAAAATCAACTTTAGCCAATCAAATAGTCCTTGAAGAATCATGACAAAATGTGGTTTACCTCATTAACAACTAAGGCTAATTACAATTTTCATGGTTCCCCTCTCCCCCCCCCCCCCCCCAAAAATAAAATTGTTGTTGTTGTAAAAAGAGCTTCACTAGTTATGTGAATGAATGCAAAGTGAATATCAACAAGGATTATATCATCATGGTAACAATTATGAATTTACAACTACTTTATCAGGGCCAAGTCAAATTCATTTTGCATATGAAAAGACACTAAAGGTGTCACATGGCAGTACTATAGTACCAATTTTCCTTGTTGAACTGGGCACACAAAGGCAGCTAATTTTTGGATGAACCATTCAAAACATTGAATGGTTCTCCAGGGACGTTACAAAATAGCTCCCTCTAAACAGTTTAACAGTTCTGAGTCTGGTAATAGCTACAAAAGTCTTCTCTTTGCCAATGACAATACATTGGGAAAAAACCCAGGAGTAACCACTTGGGAAACGGTCCTCCTAACTGTTAATAAATGGAAAAAACAAAGTTCCAACTATGACAAGAGTTAACCACTTGGAGTTTGTTAACTTTTGAGCCATTTTTAACTTTCCTGTAGGTAAATGGCCCTCCAACAGTCTTCCATGATGTCTGTTACAACACTTCTACTAGATTAAACTTGCTGTTAAATATATGGAAAAACAAACAACACTTCTGCTAGCTGAAGATTGCTGTTAATATGACAACAGGTAAGCACTTGAGAGTTGTTTAACTTTTCCTCTGAACTCTTGGAACAAAGTACCGCAAACGTCTCCAAATACCACAAGAGGAAGTCTTGTCCGAGTGTTTTTTCCTTCTGAGACCAGGACCAATCTTTTAAACTTTCATCTTCTATCATGTACAGTTTAGTCTCAATGAAATACACAGACCGCCTGAGTCTACGGTTCATCCTCCCCTATTTCTCGGTCTTCTCGATCTTCGGTTTCTTGATGGTGCCGATAGCCGATATGACCGTCGTCTTTGCACCTGTGGAAGACACCGTTGTCGACACCACCATGGGATTTGTGATGGAGGTGGTGATGATGGCTACTTGTGGTCTACCCAGGAGGGATATTGATGGGTTTGGGGCTGGGGCATCCCACTTGGATTTCCTCTTTCTCTCTTCATCTGCAAAAAAAAAGAAGAAAAAAAGAGGTTGAGTCAAAATATGAAAAAAAGTCCAACAAGTTTTGAACACAAATATTTGCGTTGGATCACAAGTCTCTAAACATATTACCATACCCATTGACGGCTGCTAACAGAGTAAGAAATGCAAAATTAAATCAACTCATGCATGGAAGTTTAATCCACACAGTTGATCATTTTGATAGTCCAGGTTTAGAATGCAAAATGTATTACATGCGGTTCACCTCAAAACTAAGACCTGTTAAGGACGGCTCCCACATGCTTCCATTATCTCCTTTATCAGGAACGATTTAAAACTTGATCAAGGAATTGAAACTTTAAAAAAAAAAATTAAAATGTAACAGATCCAAACCTCTGGATCCATATGCAAGTGGATTTAATCACCCCTTTGCAGTTTACTAAAAACATCTTTTTTAAGGCAGAAATACAAAAAAACTCTGACCAAAATTTGAGAAAGATTTGGCCAGATTCAGCTGCAGCCAGAAACACAACTGGACAATTTTTCCATTATCTGGCCGGATATTACTGTGCATCCCAACTGATAATCAAGTCCATAAAGTCAAAATACATCACAAATTCTCATGTGAGAGTCTGTTGTATATTAGTCTGTTCTTACCTGGTAGTATGCTAAGTTGATCTGCTGGTCTTGGTGGTTTCTTGACCACACCTGACACAAACTCTACTTTGGTCTTATCTTTCTCTTTCTTCTCCCTCTCCCTTTTAGCCATTTCTTCTTTTTGTGCTCTCGCTATCAAAATACAAACAATACAATTTACCAGTCGTAAGAAAACGAGTAGAACGAGCGAACAATTAGAACAAGTAAAACAATTTTAAAATAAATAAAATAGTCAAACAAGTAACATCAAAGACCAAACCAAACACTAAACACTAAGCGGGCAATGAAACACCAACTTCGCGATGGACTCAAACCTAGTGATGACACGTTATGTTCAAATCTTTCAACAGATTTTGAATGAGAAAATCACACACAACAACTGTACTGAATATGGGGCAAGTTGGCTAGGTAGGGGTCCGTATAGTCTGAAATTTTACAGAACATTCTGTACTAACCATCAAAAACAATTGATATCTACATTCTTTCTTTGGTTGCACATCCAGCATTGTGATATCTAGCGATCCACTTCATTTTACAACCTTACAAAAGCTGGTTAACAATTTTATCCGTAACCCTGTTCAGTGGTGATTCAGGGATGTGATCCTGCTTACATATGGATGGGGCTTCTCTCATGTCGTTAACAATTTGTTGGTTATATTTTTTCATTAATTACATTCGGGGTTGAACTCCCAACATCAGGGTAGACAGCAGCAAGAGGCAGAGAAGAGATTACTTAACATTTTTTCAACAATACTGTCAATGGCAGTTTCCACAGTTTTCTGAGCCGCTAGGACGCACCACCCCTTTAATGTCGGTAGATGTTGCAGTACTCACCAAGAGATTCGTAGTAAGAGCTTTCATCCCAACCGTGGGGATTAAAGACGTCTTTGGGGTAATTGGTACCGAGCTCATCTATACTGAGATAGCTTATCAGTTTCTCATAGATGCTAGATAAGAAGTAAAATGTAAAACAAAGAAGAAATATAATAGGTGTAGTCAGGTGATCTGCCCCTTTTCTTGTTGCAATCTAGGGGTGGCACATTATTATCAAACAGGATTAAGTTGACCTTTCATGAACTTTGCAGGTTCCTTCTTTCTTTCTTTCTTCTTGACCATTCTCTTTAGGTTGTTTCAGAAGACGTTCCGGTCAACAAAGCAACTGGAGGTTTATTCACACATCTGAACAACCTACAACAGCTCTATAGCAGATATGCTGCTACGTGGGAATGTTTATTGTACATTGCAAAATTTGCATTTATCTAAAATACTTTGTTTATCGATCACATAATTTTCACAATTATGGTCGCTTTTTAAGATATAGTTATTGTTTATTTACGATATTGGAATAACAATATTGTACATTGCATTCAAAGTTTGAAAAAAAAATGAGCCTAAAAAAAATATTAAAAAAATAAATAAATAAAAAAAAAAGATATGCATTATTGCAGAGAAATCATTTTTAATTTCTTTTTTTTAACATTTTCGAAAGCAATTTGGAAGATAATATGAAATTTGCTCACTTAAAGGAAAATAATGCAAAATACTGTATTTCTGTGGTCAAAGCTGCAGTAGGATAACAGTATATCCTTGCATGATAAGAGAACAAATCTGGTCAGGTATTAAAATATTTATTTAATACCTTGGATTCCGGAAATCTTTTCTGCTTTGGATGGATGCATTCATATCTAGATTTTTCCTGTAATATTTTGCAATCTTGTCCTGTGAAGATCATAAATAAATAAACAAATCAGTCAATTTATTAATCAGCACATAATACATGGGCTGAAGTTCCTTATTACAGACTTAGATTGATTCATTATAGAGGAACCCTGTACATTAGAGTATGGAGCACGAGTAGGGTTACCATATTTCTTCCGTTGAAAAAATTGGAACACGGCATTCCGAGGGAGGGTTGCAAGGGTAGGGGGTTAAGGCAGGGATGTCCTCCTCCCCTTTGAAGAATTTAAAGTTTAAAGAGGACTACATAACACATGGTGGCATATTTGCACCTATAGACAGTGTAAACTTTACTAATAGTTTCATTTGTACCAGAATTTTTCTAGACTAAAGGTGAATATAAAGTATGGATTAGCCAAACTTGAACAAATATTAAATAAATTTAAATCATTCCATTTCTATATATATTTCTTGGAATAGTCGCGGCCGTGTGACTGCAAATGCTCCAGATAAACAGGCCACTCTTTTGTTCCTTTTGGACTAGTAAACTTTACCTCAGACCTTTTGGGACACTTTGGGCTTTGAATGCTGGGTTTGATGTGGTTTTTCTTACCCGAACGCTTAAGACGGAACCAGACAGATCCGGATATTTTCAGACATTTTCGGACATTTCAAAATCGGACAACTAGGTCAACCTTGACGAAACATCACTGTAAGTAAAGTAAGTCAGCAAGAAAGAAATGGTAGACAATTTATTTTTCCAAACCTGAAGCTTTTTAGAGCACCTCCCTCTCGGCTCAGGTGGTAAAACCACCTCTTCTGCGTTGAGTCTTCGGATTTTCTGCGTGAGGGCAGTCTCCGGTTCTGAGGTAAAAGAATCTCGCAGACTCACCGACTGGGAGAGCTGTCATGGTAAAAAAAAAAAATGAACTGATGAGTCAGAGTATGTCTTGCCTCATTAATTCGTCTTACCTCGTTAATTTAGTACTAGCTGAGACATTGTATAACAGTAGATGGAATAGTTGGGCAGTTTCCACAAAGTTGGTTGCCAGAACAACCGTGGTCTTGACAACAGTAGTTAGAAGATTGGTTATAGGGCGAGCAAATCAGTACTATAGAACAGGTCATAAATTTGGCCTATTTCTTCTCAGTTTAAAAATGGAAATATAGTTCATAATAATTTCAGGGATAGTGGGGTTTGGCTAACTCAAATGAGATGGCTTCCTTTAGTATTTAGTTATGAAACAGTATATATTTTTGCAATTAATCTTTAAAGGAGCAAGCTCTTCATGTATAGTGTTCTTAAATATCTTCCTACACCATATTCTCTGTTTATTATCATTTTCCAAATTATTATTTGGACCTACATATGCTTGAATAATTTGAATAGCAAGAAAAGAATGAGCATAAATAATGAAGATTTTTGAGATTTTAAGCACCCAGTATGGGTTTACAGAAAAAACTGTAGAATTTGGATTGACTTCAGAGATAATTAGGATGAGTTCACACATAATATAATGAGGATGGGTTCACACTTAACATAATGAAGATGGGTTCACACACTTAACATAATGAAGATGGGTTCACACACTTAACACATTACCCTTTCGAATACAGAGCTGAACGAATTGTGAAAGATGTCTACGAACAGTGTCACTATGTGAAATATCTAGATGATTAGTTGCATGCATTTATGGTCACATGCAATACATTAGCTATACATGTACTAAATAAAAAAAAATTTAAAAATGCACAGGAATTTCAGTTTTGGATTGTTTGACAGCCACCAACGGTTTTAATTTAAATTATCCTAAAAGAAAAGCTCTTTACTTTGAGATGACTCATTGTCTCGATGAATCTTACCCTCCTCTTGTGGACGACATCATCCTCGTCTTCAGAGATATCAGCTATGGTGCCGAGTTCACCGTCCTTATGCTCCGCTACTTTGTCCTCTTCAGATGGGAGGGCTGTAAGGACATCTTTACTATCTTCATCCTCCTGATTTACAGCTGAAGAGATGAATGTTAAAAATACTATAACAATTTAAGAACAGAAGACATTGAATAGCTGATGCTGCTGATTTTCCACTGGCAAAGCTCAAGGTAAATTTCTTAGTAATATAAAGATGGAATAAAGTCAAGAATCCTGGAGAAATTTATACATAGACTGATGTTTATTTGACGTTTAATTGTTTTCGTACCAAAAGAGAACCTTCGATGGTCTACATTAAAAGTGAATGCATCTGAAAATGGATATTAAAGTTCAATTTTTTTGCATATACTTTCGAGCCTGTCTCCCAATACCAAAAGTCAAAACAGTAGAGGTAAAAGCATAAAGAACAAAAACCATAGTTTGTTTTAAAATGTCCATAATTTATAATGTAACAGCATCACACCTTGCTTGAGGTCCAAGTCCACTTTTGGTACAAAGATGTATCAAATTTGAATGAAACATCTCTTGAAACAACAAGTATGAATTGGACTAAATTCACCAGAAAAGTTAAGTTATACTTCCAAGGTCTTGTAAATACTTGAGGAAAATCTTGCAAAAGTGAAATTTATTTAACCAGCTCTGCTTTAAGGGGTTTTGGTTTTTACCTTCTGCAGGAGGCTGGGGTGAGGGTTCTGCTTGCTCTGACACCTCAGCTGGAGGGAGAGAGTCTTTCTGCTCTTCTGTTTCCTCTTCCAAAGTCTTCTCAATCTCTCCCTCTTCCTCCGAGTCAATGTCTGAATCTTCTTCTCCATAGTTGACCAGAAGAAGATTAGAAGATGAATCGTTTCTGGGTATACTCATATTGGTTTTTCCTCTTCCGTAGTTTACTTTGCCAAAAGTGTAAAAATTCTTATGTCACCTGGACCTTGTCATGTTTAATTCAATTCAACCTGTAGGAGGAGAAAGACAAGAATCTTTAGCCGTTAGGGTAAAATTTTAAAAAATTTATTGGGCCAACTTTTTTCTAACTCTACATTGTGCATCATTTAAAAAAAAGTACCCCAATGTCATGTCATATGAAAAAGTCTGTGCAATAATCTGAGAATTTGTTATATTTCAAGTTACTGACATACATGCTGATAACTTTCTGTACTTTACTAGGCCTAAACAGGATGGCATAGCCTACACATGTATAGCCTAATGTTAGGTGTATGCCCCTAATTATACTTATAGTATACATGACTAGCCTAAGTATTATGTTAAATGATATTTAAATTAGGCGTTAGATGTGTTTAAGGAGAGACTTAACTAACATAGTCCCTTGACTACAGATTATGAAGGCCAGTCTGTGGACACACAACAGCATAATATCCTAGGTTTAACTTTACGACTAGGCCTAGTCCATAAACTTACTGTAGCAAAGACAAACTGTTGGTGTTAAATCTACAATGTGAATAGCATAGGGGTAGTTCCACGAAACCCTTTCTTTTGATCGAAAATTAGTTACATCTCAAGCCCTGTCACTTCCTCGAAATCTGTGTTTAGAGCGACATAAAAAAGGATTAACATAATACTGAAAATATACTTACCATTTCAAATGCACTCAGTAGGATGTAACGGATGATTTGTCGCAATAATTATTGGAGTGTAATGGGAACGATTGATCGTGTTGAGCGTGTATGAAACTAATCAGTGTTGTTCCACCGACAGAATACATGCGTCACACATAGCTCGGTGTCTGTACATGGTACATATAAACATAAAACGAAATATCGACTTATGTATACTACTCAAGCATCTAATATAACTTGAACGGAAGATCAGGCGAAGTCAGCCAAACAATTATTGTATAATTAGTAACTCTTTAAAACTGGAAAAAGCATTTACAGGATATGAAAATAGTAGAAGACATTTTTCTTTAAAGAATAAATCTTTTCTTTTCCAGCAGAAAAGAGACAGTGTTTTTACTTGAATTTCGATGTTGTAAAACGCCCTCTATTTATAAAAGCTAACCGGTTGGATCTCTTTCTGTCTCCGAGATAGCTTATTCTTGAATCTCTCTGGAATATCTCCCTCTTCCTTCCTTTTTTAAATTCACTGAACAGCAAAGTATTGTCAGGAGCCGAAACTACTTGAAGTTGTTCTTACAATTTTCGAAGCCCAATGTAGGCCTACGTTAATATTCGTGCATGGGGAACGTAGCCTCGGTCCGTCAAAAAACACTTTCTTTTGATTATGGGGGGAAAATGTTTCAACGCTACGCAATAACATAGCTTCTGCTTTTGCAAAAACCTTCCCCATTGCCAAAAATTAATACAATAAATGAAGAAAAAAAGTCATATTATTTTAGACTCGATCAAGTCTTCATCCCTAAATGTGAAGAAACATTGAATCTATAATATCTTCCAAATTGAACAAGATTTTCTGTTCTGGGAAGTTTTTCATGACAACTATCACATACTGTAGACTACAATGATGTTTGTTTTTTTTGTCTTGTTTCATGCCCTACACCCTAATAACTGAGAG
>JAAAKB020260795.1:0-10122 GCA_010014835.2 Apostichopus leukothele
AAAATTTTCCCTTTTTACTATATAAAGTGTTAAAAACCCTACACCCAGTCAAAAAACGGGGCTGTGGTCATGTTTGATTTCCCCCCCAACCCCCCCCCCCCCCCAATTCCAGTAAATATTGCAACCGTCCTGTCCATGATAAAAACATGCCATAGATTATTGATTTTATGATTTTAAATTAAAAAATCATAGTATTGTGCAGAACTTGAACAGTCATGACCAGACCGTATATATGCAGACTTCTGCTTCCGTCGTAACTCATTCAGTTTTTAATTATCAAAGCACAAAGAGTTTTCTTACATTGTAAAATCGTACAATTGGTTTAAATGCATGCATTTCAGTTAATACAATCACTATGGGTCATAGTTGGTTTCAAGCTTTCAATGCAATGAGAAGAAAATGAAGTTGAATGGATCCAAAGACCTTGGCTATTTTGCTACCTAATAAATAGATGCTGGGTAAACTTGAATTTTCTTATGTGAGTAACCTTGCTTGGTTTTCCCTTTTTCTGATAATGTCAGGACTGTATTAAAGTACAAAACACTATCAGACAGTCAGTGTTATGAACCAAATTTGAATAATTTCTAAATCCTTGGAGCAAAATTTGGAAGTTTTGAATTTTTACTGGTTGTTACTTGTTGCTATCGAGAATTACTTGCACAGCTACTTACAGTATCTGTAATGTCACAAACTGAGTACAAATTTGCAAGGATTATGTTATAAATATGCACAAAACCATCCACAGTAAGACACATTGCATTAGTGTGTATAGAGAGATGTGTATATTTTGGTTTGAAATATTCTGTTTTCTTAACTGAAGTTCAAATTTGTTTCAGGTTTCAGGAAGGAAACCTGTAGGTCAATTTCTCAGAGATCTAAGCTAAGTGAAATGAAGTTGTTGTTTTTAGCCTAATATTAAATATCCAAAGGGACGTTAAAGATAAAAAAGGCTGGCAATTCATTGTTTGAAGTTCTGTCAATAAATTTTTGTCGCATTTGTTAGTAATTCAGTGAAAATGCAGAAATGCAGATTTGCTAACCATAATTGGTTCATTTCAATTTCATCATTCTTTTCCAAAATAAGGGCAGACTTGTAGTGAGTACATCCGTCCCTGTCCCGTCCCTGTCCCCCTTCCTGTCCTGTGTTGTCTGTGAGTCTTACTCACCCAGTCATGGATTTTTACTCGTACTCATACTCATACTCGTGGCATTTTGGAATCTGTACCACAGATAATAGTACAAAGGAAACTACTGGTGTTCATGCTGTCTGTTGTACAACTAATTGTACCACTACTACAAGTCGGAAATAATGTTGTTAAATATTTTGTTACAGTTCCATTCTAGATGTACCTAAAAAGCAACTATTTATATACACCAGAAAAAGGTGATGACATATATGTGTGAATGAGACACTGTTCTTAGGTTGGTACACAACTGGTATGCTATCGCTTCTTGCACTTAAAAAAAATACAATTGGCTTGAGATTTCATCCGTGCCAGGTTGTAATACTTTGAGTTATTTGGACTTTGAGGAATTAATTTGTCTGAGGTTAGATCCATAAAATATTGTTATACAAAGCAATATATATGGTTAGGTAAACTACATTAAGAGTAGCTTGACAACATTACCATGCATTCCTTTGCCCTGGAGATATTTTTGAAGTTGTTTAGTCCTATTATTAACAGGTAGCTAATAGTTTTGACTTGGCCTGTTTCTTTGCCCAGAGGCAGTTGTTAGGTGGTAGTATCTCTCTTGTGGGAGGTTTATCCAGGTCTTTGTACTACTCTTGTGGGAGTTGAATAGAGGGTTTATATTATAACAATGTTTATGTAACAGGTAGAAAAAAAGGTGGGGGAATAGTTGTTTTCCTGTCAAATTTGCTAGTAGGTTCAAGGTCACATCAACTTTGTTCATCTTCTATGTAAATTTGATTGATGTCTCGAAGTATAGATCAGAAGTGTAAGAAGTCTGAGCTTGGTGGAAAGGGTTTCGTAGCATCTTAGAATATATACACAGTGTTAAGATACATCAGTTGTCATGATGTTACTATGGAAATTCCAGATCGTTCTACAGTAGTGTGTTTATAGACTACAGCAAACATTGCAACCAGTCGGGTCATCTTTGTTGGTGGGGGACTACCATTTTGTCTACCCTGTGATGCCATCATGCCACTACCAGTTGTAGCTCACACCTAGTTTCTGATCTAAGTTTTACTGTTTCATGTTTGTATGTGAACGGTTTTAAAGATTAACAGTTTTATATCGATGTAGTCAATAAGAGTGGTGGTAGAACTAAGTTTATACAATTCTGAGAGAGGAAAACAAAAATATAAAGTCCTGCCCTGTTGGTTCTGTGATGTTTAAAAATTCAGGACAATGTTCTTTTGGTCTACCCAGATTAATGATGGCTTTGTGGTTCATTTCCCATATTATATCATTGATACAATGCAAATGAAAAGGAATGTAACAACATAATCGTTTAAAACTTTTCATCAGCTGAAATTTAAGAAAAAATATTAAGACAAGTCAGATAATGTTACAGTCCTGATTTCTATGAATTCAGAATTAGGAAACTCGGAATGTCTCTAGTTAAAAGTATGATTCGTGAATCTGAATGAAACTGAAATATGGATACCTCTGACTAGGGTTGACTTATTCGCAGCCTGATTGTTAAATATTGGTAATGAGTTTATTTTGATTTCCTCAAAGGCTGACAGAGCCAATTATGTTGGATGCCTCACATGATATTAATTTGTAGCTTTGTAAATTAACTGAGATGTCCCCTGGAAGAGCTGCTTTTTTGGGTTTCTGTTTTACTTTCACGAGGTTCAAAAAGGTGCGGATAAGTTCAGAAAAAGAAAAGGAAAACTATCGAGGCCAAAAAGTATCGTATGCTGCATCAAAGCTAGTGAAAGGAAAAGAGAAACACATAAAAAGGAGATTTATCTGGTCACCATCCAGTATACTGAAACATATTCAAAATTTCAAAGTACATATTTCATTGATTTTGTAGCCAAACTCGACGTGCTGTTTCATCGGACAAGGATTCATAAACAAAAGTATCGAAAACGAGCAGTGGATTGACATAATAACAGACACCTGCGTGGTCTGTACCGTCTCTGCAGGGATTGTTTGCAAGTCACTTTCGCTCAAGTTGTAATTTCATTTTCGGCTCGGGTTGAGTCTGTCAAGAAAGATTTTCTCGCCTGTTTTGATCCTAATGAAGCATAGTAGATGTTCATGGGGGAATTCTTGCTCCTTTCTTAACATTCAATCCCCACCTTCAAGTTGTTTCTACCAAAAATTTATAAAAAACAGATTTCTTAGATAGAGCTCAGACAATTAAACAGATGATTTCATTTCTTCTGTTGATACATTTGATCATTTTCTGTAGGAATGCATATGATATGACCAGAGCATGGTTGGGCTATTGATCGTTTATATGTAAAATAACACTTATTTGTATCCAACTTCGTTCGGAAATTGGAATGCTTCGGGCAGAATGAAGACTCGCCTCCACTTTGCACTTTGCGTCTTACTGTACTATACATAGGACTCATTCTGTTTGCAAGGGCATGTAAGAGAGAGAGAAAGAGAAAGAATCCCCATTTACCCCTGAAATGGCCTCTTCAGTAAGTTTGAGCAAAGTATATCATAAACATTTCATTGAAAGCCGGTTTCTGAGTCGCTTCGGTAAATTAGCGGTAACATTTGTTACTTATTACAGTTCACTACAGTGCAGAATATAACCTTGACTATAGGAAATTTTCATTTTTAAGCGAATCAAATTTAAAATATCAAATTTCTGAAAACTTCTCAGTCACAATTTGCATGTTTTCAAATTTAAATGTAACCTTCTCATAAATGGAATCGATTTACAACCATTTGTTATCCATGGTGTTTTTATTGGAATGAAGAAAATGGCTGTTTAGTTAGTTGTATATGCAGGGTAAAACCTAGCAGCTGGACATGTGCTTCAGAGGGTCACAAGTTGGGAAACTGTGCACCCACAACTTGCCTGTTCGAGTTCTTAGTACTTTGTGTTTCTTTGTGTTTCTTTGCGTTCTTGTTATTTGTCGGTGCTTTTTATGCCCTAAATGTATTTTCAGAATAGACTAGGTTTGTCGTTGCTCCCCATCTTTCTAGCTTCAACATGTTGTGCTAATCAGGTTGCAGCTAAGGAAGCCTATCATCCTTGAGAATCCATTGGGTTGGTAGGTTTGAATGAATGATTCAGTGATATTGTTAATATAGTACTAGTACTATACAGATGTAAATGTGTGTTAGGCTTGTCTATGTGCTGATATGTGCTGATATATATGCAGGCAGAGTGTGCGCTATCGGGTAAGTTTACATTACACTAGAAGAGGGTATACACAAGTGCATTTAGCTTTACAGTCAGTCTCAGTTTTTTTTTCTATACCCGTTGTCTGTTCGTTTGGGCTTGTTAAAGAAATGCTGGTACAGGAATATAGACTTTATATCAGCAGAATAAAACACATTCAAGGGTGGGAGTGGAACCCAAGCATATTGCAAAGCTCCGATGATGATAACTACTGACCTTTGACCCTGACCATATGGCAGCATGTTAAAAGGAATGGTAGACGTTGTCCCCCTCCCTATCTTATCTCAGATATTTCCACTAGCAAAGTCTTAACTTGCACTGAAAGACTTATCATGACTGGTTAATTTAAAGCTTGTTGTTTGTTTGATGGGTAAATATCAACCTTCCTTATAAGGCAGAGAGGCATTAAAGGTCGTATTTGTTTAATCTGTCGAATCTCTATCTGGTGATTGTCATAGGTGATGTATTGTTTGTAATTTGGTAAACTTTATCTTTTCCTTTTTTTTGAAGTGGTGTGGGAACCCTGGGAATGAAATCACTGATAACCCACCATTTAGCATCAGCCCCCATGAGTTTAATGGCTCTGTTTGTGATCATTGGATGTCATTGTTGCTTGGTAGGTCTGATTACTATTAGCTGCAAGTTTACTTAAGACAAGCAGTGCCAGTGCTCTAACAAGCATTTGGAGTGAAAAGTAAAGAGCATTATTGTATAACCCGACAGATAAGATCAGAGGTAAACAGTGATTTTCTTCTTTAATACCCAACGGTTATGGTCCAACTTATATTTTGAGTCTCCAGGTTGAAAAACACACATGAACAATAACCTAGCTCGTAGGAATTAAGGATAACTTGCACTTTGGCATATATATGTACTTATGTTATGTACAGAGAGGGTATCCTCGGGCAACACACTTTTGAGACTTCGACATCGGAATCTACATGTAGGCTGCTTCACCTTCAAGGATACATACAATTGTGTCTTGGTTTGGTGGTCATTACCAGTCGGTATAAGAGTATCAGGTGAAGGAGGTATCAGGGTATCAGAGTATCAGGTGGTATTAGGTGCATTCGTTTGTCGCCTTGAATTGCCAAATGATATGCTCTAAACTTAAATAACCGAACATAAGGTCCCCCCACCTATCACAAGCATTCTTGCAATGGAAATACATTTCGATATTAAATAAGATCATCCATCTTGTGTATTTAAAAACATAAAACTGGCAGTTTTAGTGAAATACAATATCCACATTAATTGATGATATTGGCAACAGTTCTGGAGAGACAGCCTTGACTAGTGACCTGTGACAACATATAGCTAACGACCCAAAGCTGTAACCGTGACTACCTTGCAGATGAATGGTCACTCTTGAATGATAGTATCAACGTATTTTAAGATCTCTATTGTTGAAAACCCGATTCTCTTTGAGAATTTGTTTCTGAAACATGTTTTTTAGGGATTGCAAATATACAACTTTAATTTCTATTTAACCTTGTCTGGAAGGTGAAAGCTACTTGCCTAACAGATAGAAAATGTGTCAAACTAACAATGAAATACTATAACAACTCTTCTAGACCACTAATGTTTTGTCTGGCTTGAGTATCACTTGAGACATAAAAGAGTTCATGGATACATCTTTGCAGCAATAAACAATTTTGTCATACAATGGTTCTATAGTGCAACTGTCTCTGCACGTCTCTGCAATTATTGTCCTACATAGCAGTCAGTTACAGTGTTATTCTGCACAGTTTGAAACACTTAGACCTGATTCCACAGGCAATTGTTACAGCATTAGGTCAATTTTAGCCTGGAAGTGGAGACCGCTTTTAGCATGACGCTCCCCGCAGGTTCAGAGTGTGTCAGATTCACTCCTGCTGGTGCGAAGTTACCGAGCAGCCCGAATTAATTGAGACAAATTAGCCGAGCTGTCGTCGGCAGCCCGGTACAGATAAAACCTGTTGCTCCTAAAGACTGAATTTGAAGAAAAAACGCCAGCGAAAAAGGAGGATTTTGTCACTTTACATCTTTTTGAAAGTTAGGAGACAAAATGGCAGTAAAATTCATGCTTGATGAACTAAATGGGAGCTAATCATTCCTTTGAGATGAAATTGATAGTGTGTTGTGAAACTAATTGAAGCTAACAGCGCCTCGCGGAAAACAACGACATTCACCGCCTGAGGCTCCTGTATTGGAGGAGCATCTGGGAAGGAATACAGCACGTGCAAAGAAAACTTAAAAAGAGTCAGATGGTATCAGAATATTATGAGTAACAGACCCAGTGATCCGAGAACCAATGAAAAGTTCAAGAGTGAAAACAATGTTTCTTTTTACTATGTGGAAAGGAAGCAACTTTTGAAGTTTTTATTTTGGCATTTTAAGTTTGATCATTATTTCTGCAACAACAGAGCAAGTGTTTGGCAAATAAACTTTATAAAGTTTTAGCCTGAAGAAATTTACAAGTTTTGTACTTTTTTAACTCTAACTCATGCATTGAACCATATGGTTTATCAGATTCGTCATTTCAGTATTTTCTCTCCTTTGGGAATAAATGAAGACTTTTTCAAATCTCTTGAGTAGTTAAAATGGAAACCTAATCAGGTGTTAAAAATAAAAAAGCATTCATGTAGAGTGAAGTGATTTTTTATTCTTAATGCTTCATTAATAAATGTAGTGATATTTTCTACATGTACGACAATGTTCAAGAAATGACAAATTCATTCGTTGCCTATCGCAAATTATGCATAATCATTTTGATGCATGATCGTATAAGTACAGACTTGATGTGAAATTTGCTGCCAGCCAGAGGTTTTCGACTTTCTGTTGTTGAAAGTTTTCTTTCTAAATGAACAGAATACAGTAACTGCACAGTGCATCCGTTCGCTTCCGAAGACTCGAATGTTGTTTAGTTTACATATAGGCAGAATGTAACTCTTGCAGATGTGAATCGACCAATTAAATTTAAGTACCTAGACTAAAACTGAACCCATTTAGAGCTAGATCTGGTTTATATACCAGAATCGCTTTATTTTATCCTTTACCTCTTGCCTAACAGTACAAGATAATGTTGTAAACTTGTCCAGCCAGTCGTTTGGATTTCCTTTATCTAAATCTTATCATCGGAATCTTCCTGGACATCCTGGTGGAGAACTTTAGTTTTCATTTATGAGCATATATATATATCTTGCATAACATTCATTCTTGACCTAGAGATGTGTTCCGCTGAAGATGTATTTGCTGTCCAGTCTTGGTTTGAACCTGAAGGCATTTGGACAAAGAAAAGCTGGCTAGAACCCTGCATGGTTTGGTTTATCTACAAGACCTACTGAAGCAGTTTTGCCCGGGTTTACAGTCTCAACAGTGCAGGCGTATCTAGCATCTAGCTGCCGGCAGTTATCGTATGCGATTCTGTACGATTAAGAAGTATCAACGGATGTGGTGCTTTCACTTGACCACACAGGAAGCATTTCAAAAATGTTAAAAGTCTGCAGTAGTCAAAGATATACAAGAGGCTTCCCTAAAATGGATCTGTACACGCAATGCAGGTCAACTGATGTCACATTGTCCCTGGCTGTGATGTAATAATATGCTTTTCATAACATATAGTAAAGAGTCTTGAAATGGTTGGTTTAATACTACTACTGTTGTGACTCTTCTTCGTTGGCTAAATGTTTGTATCAAACCCTAGAGTATGCCTTAGTCCCAGACAAACAATACACTAGATACCAATTCCAAATGTTCATAATTCCTTTGACATTGATGCTAGAAGGTCACCAGTAAATGATGGAAAAACATTTCCAAAAAATTTTTCTCTTTCTTACCGTGTAATTTTTTTGTAAATTGCAGAATTCCTTGGTCAGATCTCTGTTTTATTGACTTACAGAGGAAGGAAAATTATAAGCTTTTATAACAATGGATCATATAGCCAGACCTATAGAATTTGCTAAAAATAAGTCAGTAATTGATTTGGGAATATGTCTTAATATTTCCATGTTTTTACCTGGTCACTGGTAACATTTCATTTCATTGTAGTATATATAGGTAAGAACTACTAGAACCAAGGTTTACCCGTCGTTGTTTGTTGTTCATGTATACATCGGCTTACAGAAACTTCCTGTGAAATAAACATTCTGTACTAGTACTTGCACAGTACCGTATTATTTGTGTACATAGCATCTCAAACTTTTGTTTGTACTCTTACATTTGTTCCAAAATCATCTAGATAATTATAGCAATTTTCTGCACAAGTCCTCAACAAATGATTCTTGTCCTATATGTTCAGAGTTGATAATTAATGTCAACTGAAATTTGCTAATACTTGAAACTAAATCGGGGAAGAGTTGGGGGGGTTGAGGAAGGGAGAAGGGGCTGGGAAGGGGGTTGGGGAAGGGGGAGGGTGTTGGTGGTGAAAGGAGGTGTGGGCAGTTGAAAGTGGGGAACCAAGTTTGAATGAATTTTCTGAAAAAAAGTGGGAGAATAAAGTGGCCGCTTGATATGATGTATATACCATGTGCTAGCTTTTCCTGTAAGTATCAATTCAGCTCTGAATGAAATTAAGATGACTCAAAGAAAACCTTATTAACTTATGGCCAGCATCTTGTGAGACTTTTCCAGCTGTTAGTTAAAATTTTAACTGTCATAAGGTCCAATGTATAAAAAATCACACTGGATTGCAAACAGTGCTTAAGTTAATATAGCAGCTAGCTTGGTGTCAAAATTCTCTTGTAAGTTATAGCAGATGTTAGCCATAAAAGTTCCTTTGACCGGATTTGGACGACTTAAGTACGTCATCTGTATTCTCAATGAGGGGTTATTACACGCATGGACCAATACAAACAGTATTTGAAATGCTTTAAGCATACCAATCGTGGAGAGGGTTAACATATAGGAAGTGCTGAGGGATAAATGCTCCACAAATCTTTCTCAATAAACCTAACCAATAAAAAAGGGATGGTGGGGGGGGGGGATGGAGAGTTTGAGAGAGAAAGAAATGTTTTGCATGACCAAATTTGAGTAGAATTGTCTGACAACTGCAATGTAAATAAAGCAGTGTGCTATAACTACAGTACATTGGTTACTCTTAACAATGGAGGAATTTTACCTTCTTAGGATGACCCATTCATCTCTTCAATTAAACAGGATGTTTAGATGATTAGATTTGTATGGTGTTTCCAGAATCCAGGCTGGTATTACAGCACAAGGTTCTTCTGTACATAATGGATTTAAGTTGTATTCATCTTTAGACAATAATCAAGAAACTTTCGCTTTTTCCCCATCAACCTCCAAAATCTGTTTTTTTTTAAGAGGTGTGTACAATCTGAAACATCTAAATGAATGTATGGCATATATTGCAATATGATCAAATCCAAGAAAATATGGGGGAAAATGGTATAAAGGATAGAGGGGGAGGTGGTGGGAGGGGGGGACTGATGTTTTTATCCTAGCTCAGGATCCTCTTCAAGGGCAGACTGAAACAAGTAGAGAAGAAGCAAGTAAAATGGACCAATAGTTGGATCATTGACCGGGGAAGAGTAAATTTAGACTGGCAAAGTGTAGGAGATGAAATGGCTGCAGGAGATCAACCGTGCAAGAGGGATTTAAGAAATTGATTTTAACAAAGTAACATGGCGAATAGGGAGGAAGGAAACAAAGGAGTGGGGGGGGGGAGGGTGTGGAGCAGTGGCGGAGCTAGGGGTATTGGTCAGGGGGGGGCGAGAATGGTCTGTAGGGGCGCTTTCGACACTATCTAAGCGGAGCGCCACCATTGGTTGGCGCGGAGCG
>JAAAKB020260804.1:0-10122 GCA_010014835.2 Apostichopus leukothele
ATAAAATAATATATAAAACATATATTTTTCGCACCAATCTGCAGTTGAAAGACAAGATAAATAATTGGGTCAATATACGAAGTCGCGCTAATCGGGTAGCGGTTCAAAGTAGCAGTGAGGTACTGTATAGGCTTAGGACTTGCGCACCCCTAGCTACTGTATAGTATATGCCTATAGTACTATGAGGAGCCCTAAATGTAACAGAAGCCAAGCTATCTTCATAGGTATTTTTGCAGATGTTACATTTTTAATTGTTTGAGGCACCTCAGTAGCTAGCCTATAGCTGCTTATTTATGATTCAGCGACATGTTTTACTTTGTTCATCACTTACTTTTGGTGGAAAAAGTTTAAAATTTCGTTCTGCACAGAAACATATATAAATGTCCAATGTGCAATTACGTAGCACCATGTAAGTGCCTAACCTTTGTTGACAGAAAGTATTGATGTCGTAGATCTGTACAATGGAGAATTAAACAGGAATCATAGTGGCGAGTGAATTTTGCGTTTTGGGGAGTATAGATTTTTAGTCACGGTCGCCAAATAGCTAGTACTTTTGAACATGTTTCTCGAGGCCTGAGAAGAAGCCTATTCTAGACATAAATATGTTTGCTGAATACAATAAAAGTTTCCATCTCGGTCATTAGCTGCCAATATGAATATTGTTGTCATATCTCAATGCTTTTGCTGTATATATGTACTACTTGGATTGAAGTATGTTGTATACTATATATAGCTAAACGCTACAGCCTATAGTGTGTTATATTCATATAAGATTATTCATGTAGCATCATCGAAACCACATAGCAGTTTTGCTGTCTGGTTTTATGTTAAAGTTTAACGTTCGATGTTAGCAGGATCTTATTCAAATGCTCAGTTTGCCTCTGATGAAGATCCTGCTAGGATCGAAACGCCAGACCGTCTAACTTTTATATATTTGCAGGCCTTTTTGCAGTAGATAATCAGTTTGCTAACAGTCTTATCTCTCTCTCCCTTATTTTTTTTCATTTTTGTTAACTTTTATTATGTATTAAAATGAGATATATTTCTTCCGAGTTGTTACAATACAAACGCTGTTAAGCGTAACACATTAAAAAATACAAACATATGTTAGGAAAAAAAGAAGAAATACACAAAAGTATATGCACTTTACGAAAGAACTCGATCATGTTGTTATCTACAATGTATACCATGTAATGTAGCAGGAAATTACCCTGTAATACATATTGCAAAGAATCTGTATAAATGCATTACATTTAAGAACCACAGTCGGCACATCAGTAGTATAAGAGTTTTGCACCTTTCTTTCCTTTTCCGAATAACAAACATGATTATTGTATTCCTGTAAA
Source organism: Apostichopus leukothele (assembly GCA_010014835.2). NCBI lineage: Eukaryota > Metazoa > Echinodermata > Holothuroidea > Aspidochirotida > Stichopodidae > Apostichopus > Apostichopus leukothele. The sequence continues at coordinate 1,347 of JAAAKB020260804.1, forward strand.
TTTAAAATTTCCCCTTTTTACCCCATCAAGAATGGATACTTATCTGTCGTCATCTAAGTTAGCGTTCATGACAGTGATTCATATTGTGCAACAAAACTGTTCAGACACCAGAAACATAACAAAACAAATTGAGTTCCCATTTCGAGATGAACTAATAAACCTTATCCATAACTGTCTTATTCATAATAAACTATTCACAGTGTAAGCGTCAATTTCACTTATACGTCTATTTTTAATGCCTATTAAACACTTTTTTGTTTTGTATTTCTAATATTGCTAGAATCTATTCCTATACTGTATCACTGTATTTTTAACGGCAGTGTCGAACTATAACAGGCACAGTGGAAGTGTGTCATAATTCATGAATGTAAATATACATGTCTGTAAAATGTCATTTGTATAGTGATTGTGACTCTGTTGTCACGTGGTGTCTCCGGGGCAAACAACTGGGATTGACTCACACTGGGTCACCGGGGAGACACCGCGGTATATAACACAACCGACAAAAGACACCGTTCTTACTACCAATAGAACATATGAGCCAATTTAACCCGTGGAGAAGGAAATATGAGAGGCAATAATCTAATTGTGTTTAAATATATTTATGAAAACATGTATAAAATCGTAAACTTATGAAAAACTTTCACCCATGACCTACGAGACGTAGAAACAAGATGCAACAGAAAAGCAAATCTTTTTGCACTTTTAAGTTTTGTAAACACCGTGGTGAACGCACTGTGTCCTGCACATACAAAAATGGTCAGATGAAGACAAATATAGCTAGGCCACCACAGCCTAACGTGATTAGTCTCAGAACATACATTCTTAAGAAGAAACGGTGTATAGACTACCTTTACCACGACACAAAAATGATCAATTTATCTGTGATTGGTTTACATATTAACATTGATCTATTAAGTTTTAAATGAACATTTATATTTGATATATAAAGATAATTCTAACAATGAAAATAATTTACAATAGTTTTTGTACATATCTGCTTGATAAGTATACTTTCCATCAAAATATTATTTATTTATATTTTCTATACACCACACATTTACATCAATTAACATAATAAACTTAATCCAAAATTTTAGTTTTTAACCTAGAAAAGCGCATTTAACTGCTAGGTATCGGGTTAATTTTAGCGTGTTAATAATGGCTAAAATTTATCAAAAGTATGTTCCAGAAAAGTTCGAACGTTCAAAAGTATATGCCCATGCAGTAACTTGAACACTTTTAGGTTAAACAATACTGTCATAATGGAGAGGAAACACACTTTTAATGTTTTAAAATTGTCTGTAAAATTGATAAGACGAGTGACCATTATTAATTAATGGCCATCATATATCTCACATATATATAATTCACATTCCCTTGATTACATAAACACAGGAATAGACGCTGCATTATTCATAATAAATTGTGTTCATCGTGGAATTGGTTTGTCGTCACAGTAGCATATGGAGAAAACGTTCCTTTCTTCTAAACATTGGCCGAAATATAAAATATCAAACATTAAGAAATAATTCGCAATGTATACGAGAAACGTTAAATACAAAAGAAAACTTATACAAATGTGGGCATATGAAAGTTAACGTATCATCCGATTCAAGGGAAAATAATCCTCGAACGAATATTCCTTAGAAACAGTCTCTTTCAGAAATGTCAAATTACTACGCATCTGGTGTTGCACTTAAGTCCAGCATATACCCTCATCACCAGGTCCGTTTACAAAAAGACCTTGGCACAATCCAGATTACAAGGGAAGAATAGCTACATGGTGGTAATTCGACTCCCTGCTTCAAGACACAAGTCTTCATTGTAAAACCATATTATTTTTGTAATGGTGACAGTTGGACGTCTCGGATTTCTCAAGCCTTCTCAAATAACTTTTTGTTACATATCTCCAAACAAAGTCACTGTGAACCACAAACACTTACTGATCTGACAATATCGAGTCAGATGGTACGCATGTGCGATGATTTTAGTGAATGTGGTGACAATCCTTTTGAGTGAGTCTCAAAGTTATTCTTTCCCCGATCCACTGATAATTTGCTGTTCATAGACTCATTTACACCTGCATGGGACCTGGAACACAGCTCTACGCGAAGACGGTTGCTCGCTCAGAGACCCAACCCGACTTAGCCCATCTCAAACTTTCAAACCCTATTTGGGCCACGAGGTTATCGTGGCTGCATGATTTACGCTAAATAGAGCTGTATTTGCGTTATTATCGTGATTCAGACACAAAACGTCGGTAACCTCATCTTAGGAAATTCTAGATAGGCTAAATGCGATAGTAAGTATTTTAGTTAAGTGATAAATATTTTCTTAGACGGCAGCACCGGCTAAAGGACAGTGGTTTATCTATTATAAGTAACACGTTTATATGGTATTGGACTAATAGTTAATTTCTGAGTGAGTATCGAACGATTAAAGACACGATTTGTACAAACCAATTGCCCAATTCTGTTTTGAAATTGACTCTTCTATAACTACGTGCCCAACGAGAGTGAAAAGCATGGGTTAGGTAAAATTGCGTTTGAACAAGATGGTCATCACTTGTTATCAATGTTAAACTGTTCAAACAAGTTTTCTGATAACGCTGCCCATGTTAGATCTGTCACTCCAACGGAGTACCAATCACCGACACCGTAACTTTAGTTTTGTTTGGCAAACTCTCACATAATTATGCAACTAATAAGGTGTTATCACAAACGTTTCTTCCTGTCCTGTCAAACGGAACCTCAGCGCATGCTTGATTCTTCATATAAGAATTATAGTTTATATAGGAGCCTACGTACTTTTTGAGTACTTTTGACTTTAAGCTGCAGATCTTCTGCATCTTCCCTCACTGCTTTATTAAAATCGTGTGTCCGATGTTCTTTCGTTGACGAAGAGTTCTGAAGCTGGCGTCGGAAGCGATACGTGACCGTTGGCTTCAACCTCGTATGCGTCATTGACGTAACCGGCAACCTTCGCTTCGTAGTTTTTACCGACAGATGAACAGCATCTTTTTGTACAGGTTTTGGGTAGGCAGCAGAAAAATGCATCGACTAGGGGACAGAATAAGTCACGGTTAAGGGACGCGGGGTCCATTGGTCCTGTCAGCAAGCTGACGACCAAACCTACTACAATGGTCATTAAACAAGTAAAACATCCATAGTACATGTACGATACGTTGCATAATTTGAGAAACCACATTGGTAAATCATCATCGTCGTTCAAGACTGGAGTAGTTACGTAAGAGGTCGTTGTTTCCAGCATTGTAAAGTTTGACATCACATCGCTGCAGTTGTAGTTTAGATATCCCAGTTGATCTGTGAGGGGAAGCGGTAGTAAGAAGGAGGAAACAAGGAAGAAATAGCCAAGAACAGCACCGGACACCAACCCACTCATAGCACCGGTAGAATTGCAATGCGGGAGGAACATTCCAAGAGAAAATACACCAAGGAGAGGACCGCTGAGTACGCCGACGAAACCAAGAGCGGCCTCTAGCAGATTACTGCCAAATAGTGGTGCAACGTAAGCCAAGGATGTCGCAATAACTCCGCAAACTGCGGCGATCAATTTGGTGATGAGGGTAATGCATGCTTCGCTGTACTTAAAATGCGGTTTGACGAAGTCCTCGGAGATGTTAGCGGACACTGCATTGACCCCAGAGGATACCGTGCTCAAGGAAGCACTGAATATGGCCGAGAGTATAAGACCAGAAAGACCTCTGATGTGTCCAAACAAATCGACGATGAACAAGGGCATAATCTGGTCACGTGTCTCAATCCGTCCAGCATCTACCGGATCGCAGTCGACGTAGTAAGCAAACATGACGACTCCACAGGCACTCGCTAGAATCCTCGTTAATGAGACTCCTATCACTCCAATCCAGGCCGATACGGTCGCCCCCTGTTCTGACTTACAGCTGAGGTTTCGCTGTACTACCAGTTGATTAACACCTGACGTGTACACTGCTTGAAATACGCCACCAATCATGATTGCCCAGACACTATGACGTATGGTAGGGTCGATCCCGACATCAAAGAACTGATCCCGATTTCCTTTTTCCAGTAAGTCGATGATATTGCCGACGCCTCCGACCTGAACGGTACCAGTAATGAGGACGACGATTAAGCCCAAGACCATGACCATAGCCTGTTGAAGTCGACAGAAAGAAAAAAAACAAGTTTGGGTAAGAAATTAAGAAATGTAGGACTACGAATAAAGGAATAATATACGGCTAAATATTCATATCTCGTACGCGTGGGTGCTCGGTGAATATCGCTACCACGGCCATAGTCTTTGCTGTGGTGAATTGGAGTTAACGCTAGCAATATGACCAGTTTTACAGTGGCGTCATAAATTTTGGCTTCTTGTGTTAAAAGTCTATAGTCGTTACCATGTTGGAAATAGTAGACTGAAGCCAATTGTGTCATGTGCGACAAAGTTGCAAATTAGTTTAAGAGGATTAACCTTTTATAAATGACTGAACGTTGATAGCTTACAGGAGTCGTCAATAATTGATCAGTTTGGCAGACTTGTCGATGTATATACTAAACCAACGGAGTGGTATGGTTGTTCGTTAGTAGTGCTAATATTGAAACATCCATAATTATGATTGTAGGCTAAATATGTGTGACCCTTGACAAAAAGTTGCTGGGTGGACCAAAACTCATCATCGAAATCCAAGATAGTTTCGAAATTATCAACTAGAAGAAAACGTATGCCTGTACCATGAAAAAATTCGCAAAGAGTTATTTTACGATTCGCATCCAGATTGGTGCTGTTACTAGGTACATTGTGACATAATAGTGCCATTGGTAGCGTACCAAGTTTCTACTTTCCTATTTTTTTCCCTGTTCATTTCTTCACGGGGATGCTGTACTGTCGAAGAAGACGAATATGCGTGGTCTGTTTAAGCCTTTGACATGATCGCATATCAGTTATAGCCCAATATAACATTCACTTCCAAACGTGTGAACCCTAAATACGTTAAGGTTTCCCAAAATTGTAAAACTCAAATTCATCTGACACTTGATAATTATGTACTTGAGTTCCCTATGACTGAAAGAACACTATATTCTATTGCGAAACGTCAAAGTCCATCAGAGGTCAAAGAGGTGCAAAACGATTATGAGAGTATACGAGTCCTTCTACAGTGCGTTAATACCATGCAGCTATGCCTTTTAAGACAAGTCACCCAAGATGGAAACCCAACTACTCATGTCAAGCTCAGTCTCCTTACATCGTGACTGCAATCTTATGACGTCATATATACATATACGTCATACAAAGCAGACCATAAATCGTCTTGTCGGCAAGCCGCTATAGTTCTGGACAAACTTTTGAAGGAATATTAAAAAGACTTGTCTCCCAAATGAAGAGGGATTTTCCTAGGCTATATATGAGTGAGTTTTCTACCAGTAACATCCACATGAAGGAGATTTATGATAGCATTTTTTCTGCCTAGCACTAAGGAAAATTGGTTTGTTTTGTGTGTGTTAGGCGTTTAGCCTATTGCATGGTTTTAACAAACGTTGTTGTTGTTTTTCCGTTTCTGTAATGGTTAACGAACCAGGAAACAAGTTTCTTGGACTGTTGAGCAGTTCTTAAATGAACCTTTTAATACGTGATGTCACCACACATAGACCACAGTTACATGTAAAAAGTACAAATCAAGTGAGCTGCCTATAGGCAGCTCTTCGATAGGCTATACGATAGGCTATATTGTTGGATTTAGTATGACTAATACAGCTTATTGTTAACTGTATAAAAGTCCTATATGAGAGAATTCAATAGTGTCACAACAAACAGAAAACGATCAAGTTTACACAGAAGAATGGCCTGCTTTTGTGATTAATCATATGTGAAGTGAACCACTTATGCGTTCAACCGAGTTGAAGGTATAATGCAGTGGGTGCCAAATATGTATATAATGGGATACATATTCACCCTACCAGTTGCCTGATACACCTGTTGTTGGTCTCTTTTTACGAATTTCCCCTCATTTTATGTCGACCTTTCATATTAGCAGCTTTCATGTAGTTTACCATGGTTCTATCTGATGAGTTCTTACCTCAAATAATTGATATATACTAGTGACGTCATACTTCTGACTTATCAGTTTAATCAGGTGCACACGTTAGGTGTGGTTTCATAACTTAGAAGAAAGTTGTGAAAGTTTGCTTTATACTTGATCTCATTTGCGATTCATTAACAACAACGACAGATGACGTCATAGCCCATCGCAAGTCGTCCATCGGCGGTAGCCAATCAGGGAGCTGATACTCTTAAAGGTGATATATGTCCTGTATGTAAAGCAGCTCTCTGATCGTAATATATGGCATTAGTACGGGAAGCATAGACAATATTATCGCTCGTGCTTTGACGTATTTACTAAAACAATTTTAACTTAGTAGTTAAGTCTATTTAGACTACAGGAGAACACAGGACCTTGGTGGGGTGTTGAGGCTCTTCAATGAGAATTTGTGACTGGTTGAGGGTATAGCTCTCATAATAACTGGCGCTGGCAAATACTTGAGCATATGTTCGGTCTTACAAAACAACAACAAATTTTTGCTTCTAAATGTTTTAAGCACAAAATGTTTTCAAGCTCAAATAATGGTCTACAACGAACATGTCTTTAATCGGACTTTTTCTTCAAGATTTGGAAAGGATTTTCATGAATTGCGAACTTAAAATATTCTTTGTTGTTATATTTGAGTATGTTTTTTAGCGAGCCCAACTATCATGGTATCTTCTTTAAGCCCGAATCGAAACAGATTCAGCCTTGAAACTTTACTTTATGGACCTACAGTTTCACTGATTCTTGACGTAAAGGAGACACACCCCTAACCATTGTTATTGGTCTAAGTGATAAGAGATAACTTTGATGGGCAAATGGATTGATAAAGGTACAAACAATCCTAGACGCTATCCTGCTGACCTCCTATACATAGACAATAATATCCTTATTATAATTAAAAGATATCAATTCCTACTGTATGTTTTGTTCTGTGTATACAATCATTTTAAATATAAGTTACCAAATGCTGTGTCTGAGGCTGTGAGCCATTATAATGCTGATACTAGTTACTACATTACTACACGTAATAGGAATTGATTTCAAGCAACGCATGATAGCCAGCATGGACAATTGCTCCTGAACAATTATATGCTACAACATATGGCAGTCCCTCTCTCCGTTTATTAGTCTGAAGTCTTTTCAAGTTATACCCAAGGAAGAACTTCTCAACGAATACCTGGAAGCAAGTTGACTTTACATGTTGTTCTTTGATTACTTCTTTACGATCTATTTTTAAGTCTTTATTATCCTTCTTGCCTGCTTCCTTCTCTTTTTCTCTCTTAATTTCTTCTTTCCTATCTATTTTCTTCTTGTGTCCTTCGGTCTTGTCCTTATTGTATTGTGTGTATTTGTTTGTATTTGTTGTATTTGTGTGTATTTTGTTTTTATTTCTACATGGTATCTGAGATTACAGACTTTTTCTGTTTTGTTGTTTTCTAGTGTTTAGTTCCACCCGAATTGATATTGTATTTAATAAGTTGTAAATATGAACAGAGCAAAATGAAAATGAAATATTTCAAATTCTAGTGCCACTTCGACGTCACAACTTTACAAAATGTCTGCTCCCCAGGATAGTTAAAACTAGATAGTGCCTTCCACCTAAACAGCGCGGCGACCGCAATATACACGTTATGTACGTGTGTTATGCTAACACTGCATGAAACTGTGCTATACATTACGTACATTTACATATAGGATGTACACTGTACAGTGGCAGTATATTACATATACCGTATCACGTGACCAAGTCAGAAAGTGGAGTAACGGTGTACCAGCGAAACCTATGAAAATGGCCCGCCCTCTAAAAAATTTCTAGCTGAGAGAATACCTTTAAACTATATATAGTGTCCTCCAACGGACAGACGTTTTCATATCAGATTGAGGTAGTTGTTCTTCACAAAAGATGTTGTCATATAAGCCAAATATGATGGTTAGGTTGAATGCAGGAATGGAATGGATTTGGTCAGGAAGTTATACTACAGTATTTAAACCTACAGTTTCGTTAATTATATGCGGTTATTAACTTTCGTATTTATTGCTTCTACTTTTCTTTCTTCATTTTAAAGTGTTGTGTCTCTCCTTCCCATTATATCATTATATCAGAAATATATATTGTATCGAATATATACGACACTGTTGTAATAACGAGCTATCGTCACTGAAATGGAAAGCTCGAGGTGAATTGATAAAGAGCCTTTCAAAATATGAACAATTTAGACATCAAACATAACACAATGTCACCTTCAACCTCTACTTTAACATTTGCTTTCATAAACCAAACAATTCATTTTCTCTTTAAACAAAGATATTAATTATATACATGCATGGTTAATGTAGTAACCATATTTCTGCATTCATTATAAATCGGATTAGTAAAGTCTGAATATTGTGATTCTTCTTCGATTTTATTATGTGATAAGTCGAAACTCTCCACTAGTCACGTATTTAAGTCTTTTGTTTGGAGCCTATCACACAAGTTTGAACTATTTCACTCCCTTTTCCTTATTGCAACTTAAATTCCCTTTGTTATTAGAAACCGAAAGAGCTCTGTTTTTTAGTACATGTAGGCTACACTGCACTAGTAAAATTAGCCTATAGTAATTAAGTGGCCCTTGATCAAGGGGGTAGGAACCGGTGGGGCTGCTGGGGCGCCAGCCCCCGCAGTGAAAAATATGGTGGGGCGGAAGTATC
>JAAAKB020260815.1:0-10121 GCA_010014835.2 Apostichopus leukothele
AGCGATGGACATCTCAGGTCCAGCTAAAGATAACAAGGTATCACGTTTCATTACTGTCTGCATTTTGTAGCAACAAGCAGAAAACTTCACTTGCAAGCAGCGGAAAGTTAACTTTTTCAGAGCGCGGCACACGGTTTGGGGCGAGTATTCAATGCCTTTAAGGCTCTCATAGCAAGAAAAGTGCACGGCCATGATACAGAAAATTGAGGGTGCCATAAATGGCCAACTTGTCAGCTATCAAGTGATGGATAGCATTTAGCTAGTGAGAACTATCTAGACTTAGGGACCACATTACTTTTATGATTTAGTGTATAAGTCAATGGGGCATTTAATGAGCATATGCTATCTTCTAAAGCTAAGGTAAGTTGGTGGGAACTTTTCACACGACTGTCTGTTCAATAAGGGTGGAGTTCCTGCTTATTTACCCGGTCACTGTTTCAATAGGTGTTGCTCTGGTGCTTATTTACTAGATTGTCAGTTCAATAAGCTATCTATCATTCTATTTTGCTAATTTACCCCATCGCAGGTTCAATAATGAAGCATTGCACTGGTGCTTATTTAGCCAATCGCCACTACAATAAACATGGCCCCCTTACTGATATACCAGATCGTTGGTTAAATAAGGGGTGCTTATGTAGTACCCAATTGTAGTTTTAATATGCCTGATGGACATAACGCTTATTTTTAACTGATGCATTGCTTATTTACCCAATTATCAGTTAAGTAAGGGGTGCTCATTTACTTGATTGTAGGTTTAACATGTCTAATGTAAAGCTTATTTAGCCAAACATCTGGAGATTATGGATCCAGGTGGTGGGGCATACACTTGCACCTATCCCCTTTTCACCTTCTCCCTCAACACAGTAGCTAGGGTTCTCCCCCTAACACAGTAGTCCAATCTTGCATGTAACTTAAGTATAAAACTAATTTATAGTCTAAATATGCCTTAGAATGCACCATTTCATCCCATTGAATCTGTTTGATGTAAGTTTGGAAACTTCATGATTTTACTATAGCAACCACAAAACAATAAAAAATACACTTAATGTTTCGGCTAGGACGAGCAAATTTGTAAGCCTAAGCCAGGCCCATCTCATTGTGTTTTTGGTTACTTTCCTCTAGGTGTTATGTTTTACTTCCAGTGCCTTATTCGATACAATTGCGGAATCATTGCAACATTTGTTGTGTTTTGTTGTTATGGGCAACTGTTGCATTTTCAAAGTCCTGTCTCACATTTGTTTCAACAGATCAGTGGGAAGCTGGGACTGACAGGCTACAGACTTTGTTGTCAAATCTGCATTATTGAGGATCTCATGTGAACCGAATATGATGAAGTATAAACTGTAGTGTTCCATAGAGCAGATTTAGTCGACCTCAACGTTTGAAATTGTACTGTACTTACATACATACTCATCATGAATTCATTCTTGTCAAAACTGGTGAGACGAATCTCTACCTTGTCATCTGCCCAATTGTTATCCACCTCAAGAAATTCGGGTGTAATTTTGCTGTTTGCAAATAGAAACCAAATGTCCCTTCAAGCATGTGCCTTTCACGTGAAATTGCATTGTGTGAAACATCAGTTCAGGGTTATAAAGAATTACCAGACAGTGGACTTACCATCCTCTGGGAGTTTACCACTTATCCGCAGCTTTCATCAAAGTCTAGTTAGAAGGTCAGAGTATGAAAGATTTGAAAGCAAGAAAGGCAAGACTATAACATGGGAGTTTCGTCTGCACAATCCGTACGGATTGTTATCGATTGAAACAGACAAGTCAGTGGAAATAAACAGAATCAATGTCTTGCAACATCCCGGTGGAGACTTTGCTGCCTTTCATTTAGTCAGGAGAGATACAAGAGCGATGCCAGACAAAGCTGAGCTATTGGTGAATTATGATGAAGAAAGGAACAGACTGAGCCTGGTGGATAACAACGTGAGAGAGAAACCATGTGATGAACGATGGGTCCTGGAGGTGCCTCCGTATTACGGTACAAATTTATCAAAGTATAACAGATTCAAAATGACTTTTGTTTGTATCACTGTAACATTTGATACTTGATATTCTGCAGAGATGACTTACCTAGACTACTTTTACTTGTTTCAGTGTCCAGTGCCTGGACATTTTGAAAGAATGGTAGGTTGGCAATGATTATTCTTGAATAAACAGAATAGGTGTATGCAAAGTATGTATACATTAAATAACAACATGCCAGTAGTTACTCAGTACTACATTGTATAGGGAAGATAGTGCGATGAAGTGTACTCCCTAACAGTTGTCTAATAGTGTACCACTGGACAACAGAAAAAGAGAATAAGAAAAAACTGTGTGTTCTTCAGTTTCACCAAATATCTACGAGACATTCCTAATCATGTCACTTGTGAAATGTATGTGTAGCCAATGACTTAACTGTGCAATACGTTTCACCAAGGAAGCCTTTCAAATATTTGTTATTATTTTTTTTTGTAGATTTGACTGTACGGCACACAGGAGATGAGGCTGATGCCATTCGGGTAGAGAACCTTGAAAATCAAACCATCACGATACAGTCTGTCGGTGATATACATGTTCACAATCTTAAGGTCCGTCAAGAGTTAATTCTTTATATCATGAAAACTTTAGTTAGTATTGTGCATCAATTGAAAGCTTTGAATTTCTTTTGACATAGTGAAGCAAGAAGTTTCAAGATAAAATTACCTCAAGCGCTATCACTTTGTAATGTCTGTGGTGACTCCCAAGAATAGATGCAAACATAAAAGATGTGCCATTGTTATGCAATAAATTATATTGCCTGCTCGCTTTCAAATACACAAACAATTGACTTCTAAACTAAATCGTGAGGATACTTGACAGGTAAAAATCATAATTGTCAAAATTTAGTTATCAGAAGTCATGAATCTTTGTAGGCTTTTATAAACATGATGACTAATTATTTGCACAAGAAAAAAGAATTTATGCATTAAATATTGGCTTGTTTATTGCTGATGATTTATACAGAAATGTGCAAGTACATGTTTCATTTGAACCTGGTTGATTTCTATTTATCAACAGTCTAGGGATATTGTTCTTGACACGACCGAGGGAGAAGTGAAGAGTACCAAAGTTCTGCAGGGAAATGCTGTGATCAAAACACGGAAAGATAAGGTAATAAGTTCATTATTTAATGAGTTTCAGATGCTTTAAATTTGATAGAAATTGGGCTTCTGGTGTGACAAAACTATTTCTTTAATAGATGTATTTATTATGTTTGCCTTTTGACAGGATTCCTGAAGATGCTACTACTTTTTATAAAAATTATAATAAAAATGAATTTTCTTTTGCAGCTGCTGGTGAACAGTTCTATGATATACTTCCCCTCTTTGTTACATTGTTTACTATAATAACAAATTTATAGTCTGATGAATGAACTAAAAAACCATGTGTCACATTGTGAGTGATTTCTGACTTATATTGGAAAAGAAAAGATAGTGTTCTCGGAGGTAGTTTAAGTTTAAGTGTAAAGGGGTCCTATTTATTTTCATAGTTTCATAGTTTACTTTTCATCTCATAACAAGCTTGATCTGCAGGAACACTGGCTACTATTCGAAACATGTACTGTCAGAGTCTTATAGTTTGCAATACGGTGTTCACTCCTATGTCAATGTCAGAGTCTTATTGCTTGCTTACGGCGTGCTGTGGTGATAAGGAACAACCAATGCTGTCATCTGCTTCTCCTGTCTATGTAAATTTGTGTACAGTCCTGATAAGCTGTGTGTGTTCCAAACACAGTTCGACTATTTGAAAGAAAAGAACAATTTTGGGAATTGAGAACTACAGTTGACATTGGGAAAATGTACCAGTTAGCTAGGTTACACTGTTCGTGTAGCTTCAAAGGAATGTGGCAGCTATGAGATCCTGACCTAAGTCGTTGTAGAATAAACATTTTGAAGAAATTTCATGAATATGATTTCACTATTACTCATTGACATAATTTACATTGTGTAATTGACAGCAGATATTCTAAATTGTGGCATGCAAACACCCACATGACCAGAATCATCTAAGTCATAATGCAGAAATAGTTATCTGGCTTTGTCATGATTATGACACATCCCACATCTCATTCATCCTATTAAGTTATTGATGTATTTTATATATGTAAGGTCATATGTGCAGATCATTAGTATTTCTATTCTGTCCCTGCAGAAGACCCCTCTAATGCGAATGTCCCCTGGCAATTAAAGTCAATAAAGAGTGTTTTTGTTTTTCCTCGGAAGGGTTTCACAGCTGATAGACTTCAAGGACAGAAATTTGACATTCAGACTGAAGACGGTAACGTGCGATGCAAAGATATTTACGGAAACACTTTGAGTGTTTTGTCAAAAACAGGCAAGCTCAATCTTGGTAATGTGACAGGGGAATGTTCTCTGTCAACAGCCGGTAATGTTGCTATTGGTGAGTGGATCATGTACATCATTGTCTGTATTGTATATGTAATTTAATTTTTATAATTTTTTCACTTAAATTGCTGTTTTCGCTGTTAATGAAAAAATATTCCACACAATGTTGTTAAATCGGTTAAAACTTGAACTGTACACCGAAGAAGGAAATAGGTCAGTTGTTTGTTTTCTAGAAGTTCAAATGTGAGCATTTGTTTTAACCAAAATATACATTCTGGTTTTAATCACTGTTTACCTATGAGAACAAGCCACATGTAGTGCCAGACTATATTGGTATTCATATGCTAATCATGATTGCCTCTATTTTCCCTTTGTCTTTAATATCACAAAGGCATATAACATTTTTGTATTTCTCTGAGATATAAATATGACTTCCATTTATAAGATATTTCTGTTTTTTGAATTATGAAATGAGGTTTTTTTCTGTTCTTTGGATGATTGCAAAACAACGTTGTACACCATGGCTGCACTGCAATGATGTTCTCAGGGTGCTTTCACTACCCTAAGTGAATGAGAAATTATTATTACTCGTCCGTTAGATGAGAACTTTAGTTCACTGTAGCGAAGTAGGAAAGAGAATGAAAGTTACTTCTTTGCACATCTGTTGCAAAAGGAAAAGAAAAGGCTTGATATAAGCTGTGATATTTACAAGTATATGTTTTCATATGACTTAAGCTACTGTAAAAGGCTTCATGGTTGATTATACAACTAAGTATTGTTTATTCCTCCATAGGTAGTATGGATGGATCTTTGGAAGTCAATGTGAGCCATTCGGGATCAGTTAAAGCCTATCTAGTCAGACCTGCCTCTGTATCTATCATGACGGAAAAAGGTAGGTTTCTGGGTATAACGGAGAGCAACATGTTTGGGAAGGAAAATAATGTAACATACTTTATGAAGTTATGAAGTCATTCAATGCTAACTTTTATGTAGTCATTTGTTATTCAAGTCATGTTGGCTATGTCTTGGACTTGACAATTTAGAGAATGCTACTTGGATGTCATACAGTACCTTTTTCAATAGTTGATTGATTAAAGTTAATTCTATTAAACATTTTGGAAATTATTTCACATTATTCAAGTATTAGTTGTAACAATGTGGATGTTTAATATGCTTCTTTGTAGATAGTGTCTGTGGGTTAATTAAAATCAAGGTCCAGCTCTTTTCAGATTGATTTCCAGTTGCAAATCTAAGAAGGAGAGGGGTGGGGAGAGAGTGAAGAGGTTGTGGCAGTTCCTACATTGATTAATGTACTACCCTCATACATCATTTACTCTCATGTTCCTAGGTGATGTTTCCGTGAGCCTTCCATTGGATGTCAAATGTCATCTTAATCTAACAGCAACGAATATCAGCGTTCCAGCAGAAATGAGTTTGCAGGTGGAGGAGGTTGACAATCTTAAGAAAATGAAAGGTTAGTTTGTCAGAAACTGCTAGACTTGTACAAGTTCTAGCTTCTTCAATCAGTAATTGTTTTCTAATAAGAATTTACATACACCTAGAAAGAGTTGTTTCAGCACATCTCTTTTTCACTCGTCATTCGTCATCAAAGTGCTAGTAGCGTAGGAAAATTTAGGAAAAACCTAACAATATCTGGTCATAGTTACACTGCACATGAAAACATAGGGTAGCCTACTGTGGCAGCACAAACTTTTCACTTGTCATTCAAACTCAAAGTCTTGATCACGTTGGCCCCCCACGGTCGGATAAACCTATGTTCCTTCACTTAAAACGGATTACAAGGTAACATGAAAGGATCACCGTCCGGCCGCGGCGGATAAAGCGCTCGACCATTGTTTACCCAGTGCCTTCCGACCAATAATAGCGCTATTCATGGCAGTTTTCATGCTCGGATTAAACCCGTGGTGAGGGATTCAGCATAACTGATTTTGTAAATGGTGCCTAACAACTAATCGAAATTTGCACAACCAAAAATACATTCCATCTCATATTAGTTTGTGTGAATGGTATAAATCTTAGTTGTGATAACTTGATAAAACACCTTTTGAAAAGAAAAGAAGAAGTCTGAACATCCTTCTTAGTATTAATGCAAGTAAGGAGTATGCTTTAGATATGGTGGCCAAGCCCCATGCTGCAAATGAGCTTTGTGACCAGTCTGTGACATACAATTCCTCCACCTAATTCATTAATATGTAACCTTTGAGAGCATAAAACACTTCCTTGAGATGTTCCAATGTCTGTTGTGACACTAATCCATTAAACTGAAAATTATAACATGTGCTTCAGTTGCACTTTGATGGAAAAAGATGTAACATTGCCAACTCATAGAGCTGCTTTTAACATGAAAAGGGATAGCATACGTTGTTACACTGGGTGAGTCTGTCCTCAGTGAAGTACGAATAAAGAATAAAGCCAAACGATGACATCTCTCTGAGAATACAAATGTTTAGTCTATTGTGTTGTGTTGGTAGAACCAGTAGCAATATACTTCTCTGTATTTATATTGTGAAGAAACAAATAAATGAATGAAAGAATGAATGAATATCATTTTGTGTTCAGTTGTATTTTTGATGGCAAAAGCAGTAACATTGCCAACACATCTCTGCTTTAATACATTTATTTGTTTCTGCTTTTGATTGATATTATTTCTTTGAATTTTGATCCTTTTCCTTTTTTCTAACTTTCTGTTTTATTTTTTACTTTCTTACTGACTACTTACTTCAGGAGCGTTCAATGAAGGACAGTCCCCTGTGTCAGTGTGTTCTAAAGAGGGCAGTATTTCAGTTTCTGTGCAATCCTGGTTTGACTCCTTGAAGTTGGGAAGTTGATCCTGCCTAATGGAAAATAATGAATGATTACAATGAGGAAATGACTGTATCTGGGACTGAACAATTTGTTGTATGTTCATTACAAGTATGTCATTAACGTGTGTGGTAGTATTATGGAGAGAAAAAACAAACAAAAAACAGCAAATCATAGTATGGAAAATGGCAATGGAAGTTGACAAGTTCAGCAATATTGCTTGGCATGTGTGGAAATATATACCAGAGTTTGGATGCAGAACCTTAGTATTTCATCTAGTATAAAGAATTATACATAGCTGATAATTTTCTGTGTTTACAATAAAGCACTACATCACCTTTGTAACAAGACTCTGAAGCCCACCAGCCCAATACTGTGATCTCACTGTGTAGATTATGCATTCTGTAACTTAAACATTAATTATTCAAAGAATCAATAAATTCCTGTATTATAACTTTTTTAATTATCAAACATCATAGGTTTGTGAAGAGTTACTAGGTATTAGTAAGAGTAATCAAGCATTAAGAGATAGGGTTATTAAGTGTATAGAATAGGTAAGAGGGTAGTTGATATTGTCTCCAAATATGCTAGGAAGTCAAATAATAGTCACTGATACTGGTATTTAAAAAGAATTATCCCACTTGTTTTTTGGTTTGTTTTGCTGAGGCATAGCAGGAGACAGCATTTTAGTGACACAAAAGCATTTTTAATGCAGGGGGCGGTTGGATGGGAGGGGGAGAGGTAGGGAGATAAGGGTAGAAACATGTGAAGGGGATTAATTACAGATAAGGACTATCACTAGGGCTATACACTAAAATAGACTAAAATGGGCTGTTTTCTGTATGGGATTGAGCTAACTAATGGAACAAATGAGGGCTCCTCTGAAAAGCAGTGGTTTTTAGTTTCCTTTCACTTTTATTGTTGTTTTATTTGTTTCAATAAAGATGACAATAATAAAATAATAATAATAATAATAAATAGCAATAAACAATGTTACATGGTTGTAATAATAGATTGTATTTTTCACCAGAGATTTGGTTTTTAGTTTCCTTTCACTTTTATTGTTGTTTTATTTGTTTCCACCAAATATATGTAAAACTAATAACCTACAGCAATTGTTTAACAAATTTTTCAGCCTTATATTCATATTGAAATGTGGGCTAACTGCTTAGTTGTCATTGGCAACTGATAGATCATGTTAAATAGCAGCTGATATTGAAATTGACATCAAGATGACAATGTGAAATTTTTTATTTGCCCAAACAAAAAAAAACAAAAAATCAAGCTAGGGCTAGGGTTGTCAAGAGCCATGTCTGGCACCTGGGAGTACTATGTCACTGGGTCCCATTCATACGTCTTTTCATGTAGTGAAAACTAGAACCCGTTATGCCTTATCCCACATGTCCCCAGGTCCTGGAAATGAATCTGGACATTAACCCTCAGATCAACCCCTTCCCGCAGATGCTAAGCCTAGATGTTGAAAGCCTGCCATGACTGAACTTACAACATGTAATGCAAAAATTATGACACAAGTTGGTGGATGTTAGGCCTTTCTTGGGCCTTCCGTAGAAAAGCATGTTGAGCCGTCAGTTTCCCTTCTTTGTGTGCCGATCGTCTCTAGGTGATTGCTGATGTACAAGTTGTTTATACAACTATAATATTTTATTATACTTGTACCTAATATTTGCTTTGTTAATGCTAAAGCCAGTCAACCAGTAGCCACTTGAGTAGCTAACCAACTAACAAGTCAGAAATAGGTCAGTATACCCTCCCCCCCCCCTCCACCCCCACCACGCTTGTACACACATACCCACACACGCACACACACAAGAAAACTCCCGATATGTGGAGGCCTTACCCTTCCTCTACTAGGCGATTCAGTACAGAAAATAGAACAAAAGAAATAATGCGGCGGGATGTCAATATACCAAAACATGAAAAATAGATTCACTGCCTTAGTTTGATAATTTTACATCATCCTTTAGAGAGGGGAAGGCCACGGGCAAATTAAGGTATTGTTTTAAGTTTGTCAGTGATATAACTGAACTATACTATTCTTTATAACTGACAGTAAAAGAACCTAAGTTCATATACTTATCTTCATGTTAATATGATAACGCGTAGGTGGATAATTCTGTAAAATATTTTATTACTGCCGACACACTCGAACTATTTACATATCATTTTAGAAGACCTTTGGTATTTATATACCAGTAATACTGTAGCCCGTATTTTATGTGCTTACGTTAAACGGTTATGGCAGCTTATACATCGCTGCTGGTCAAAGGTTTAATCCTTTTGCAAATGGCAAGTTGGCGACGCGGTGTGTGAATGCGCTGAGCAAAAGTGGTGAAAATCGATGTGCACTATCACCTAAAACTAGATGTTATTGTAATAGAAAAGGTGTAACCAAACCAAGGCTTATTTTTTTGATAGTGACTAAGGCTTTTCAAAGAATGATTTTACAGAGAGAGCAATGTTGCAGCGAAAATTGATCATAATTGCTGTACATTTTACCACATGGACTAGACTGGAGTCTCCGCGGGCAGGATTTATAGCTACCTAATTATCATCGATGTGCAATAACTACTTACGACAAATGGTAGATAGACTATGGCGGTCTCTTTTTGTACCAGTTTGAGGGTAAATCGCATCCTTGTGTTCTGTCTAACATACTTTTCGTAAGTAGAAATTTCGATTCTTTTTTTGTTTACGCATACTTTTTTTCCTGGCGTTTAAAACATGCTAGGCGTTGTAATGGGTCTAAGCGAACCAGTTTCGTATCGATGAGCCTGGGGCTCCTGGCCCAAAGGGGCCCCTATCAGGAGGTTCTAGCAAGGGCGTCCGCAGAAATGATCAAAAGGGGGGGGGGGGGAACTAGGCATGCCATTTCAGGTAAAACCACTAATGCACCCAATCC